>JAKSZP010014479.1:0-299122 GCA_022478985.1 Massospora cicadina
AGTAGCTTTAGTATTAATGGCTAGTTTCCTTGCATTGGCTTTGTGCACCGTGCACCACCACGCTGAAAACAGGAGAGTTATAGACACTCTCCTTACAAAAGCAGCCTGAAGCAAAATCAGTAAATGATTTGATGATGCCAAAGCTGCTGTCATGCATGTTGCTAAATTAGCAGATTCCAACCCATCTACTAAAAACACCCACCAAAGTTTATCTTATTGTTGCTTAACTCCCCCATGCCTGCATTCAAGCTGAACATCACTTAATGGAATTTGTTGAAGCTGTCTACCAAGCTGATCTTGATGATATGGATGAGAACTCATTTTACACCACCATACACCCACACTACGCTGATGCATAACACCCTGGCTCTCCACTTTAGTCCATTTCTACAATTATCATGATATTTTCATGAAAATTATGACTGAAGAAGAGCCACCCAACCCCTCTCACCCTCTGCCATGGTAGGTTAGCAGTTTTTGCTCCCCGCCTGGTTAAAGAATTTTTGTTTTGGTTTTATTGTTCCATTTGTCATTTGGTTCTTTTGTTCTTTGCTTATTGGTAATGTCCATCCCTTGGTCAGCATACCTCAAGTTAAATTTTTAAAAATTTAAAATTTAAAT
Source organism: Massospora cicadina (assembly GCA_022478985.1). NCBI lineage: Eukaryota > Fungi > Entomophthoromycota > Entomophthoromycetes > Entomophthorales > Entomophthoraceae > Massospora > Massospora cicadina. Next base: position 622 of record JAKSZP010014479.1, read on the forward strand.
CTATTTGATTTAATTGGTCACTCTTTAATAAAATTACTGATTGCCATCTACAATAATTCATTTTAAATTTAGTTGATTTTATTGGCCAACCTATGCAAAAACAATACACATCCATAATAATTTAAGCTTGTCATGTTATGATCTCATACTTGAATATACCCTCAGCCATAGGAAATATATCATGTCAAAATGATTTTATGGAATGTTGGGGATGAGACAGGATTGTTTTATCATGGCACTAAGCTAATTTCAGCCAATAAAACTTAATTAGCTTGATGATAGTGCAGTAGCTTGAGTATGCTTAAACTTGAACCTTTAAAAAAGAATATATTTCCAATTTGATCATATAGTATTTGGTGTATTACCTAATCCTCATTTGGAAATTAAATGTAATGATTTATCTGTGTTGGTAATATAATTTGTAACTTTCAATCCCATTATTGTAACATTATTCAAAAAGTCACCTGACCCCTTAGTACCAACCTGAGACAGCTTGGCCATTACCTAGTATTAGTCCAAGGTATATTTGAGATCAGGTAAAACAGCTAAATTGATCCTTTTGACTTAGTAACTTCCTTCTTATCCATACAGTTTACACTAGTAATTATGACATGAGACTGGACAGCCAACCTGGGTGCTTTAATGGGAGAAATGTCCAGGAAAAGGATTTATGATATTTTGGATAAAGTAAAATGTAAAAAAATATTTAAATTTAAAGTAAGTCACTTTATTGGAAAATTAATGAGGGGTTTTAATAAGCATTTCTAGGGGTTTCTAGAGCCTAGGATATTCTAGGATTATCGGCGTAACTAAGTATAAAAATGAATATTTCTTGAAAGGTCAAATTGAAGATTCGTCGAATGTTGGCGAATCGCTGAACCGTTCGACAATGGTAGTTTATACTTTTGTTGGACTTTTAAGATTTTTTATTGGAGCTTCAAACTCAAAATAGGTATTCTGCTAAGTGGCTACACCTTGCTAGCAAGCTTTTTGCTCTTATTTAAGCAGCTTTAACATGTTCGTCGCCTATCGTGATTCTGTTGAGTTTCTTACGAGGCCCAAATGTGCTATCGACAAATTGTGAATGCCAGTAGCGAGAAAATCATTAAAAAATTATAACCTATTATCCCAACTGTCCAAAATCACCGCATATGTGTTTGGACTATTTTAGCGAATACTAAAATATACTGTAATATAAATAATATTTTATCAAATATAAATAAACAAAAAGTATAGTATAATGTGATTTTTTTAATACTTTTATTTTGTACTAGCCGATTTACCCGTGCTTCGCTACGGTGTCTATAAAATTTCAATTTTCAATTTATTAATTTGATCTTATACTATAGATAAACAAAACCACTCAGCCAAATCTAATTGCTCAATCGAATCAACCAAAAACCACCAACCACTCAGGTAAGCCTAACTGAACTTATCAAAACAACCAATAACTAATCACCCCTCAAAACTAAACTATGTCCTATCGCTTCGACCAAAAGCCATTAACCACTCGGCCAAACAAAATAAACCTATCGAATCAATCAAATAACTCCAAACTGCTACCCGAAACATCTCTCTATATTTAAAATCATTGTGTACGCGACATCTTCCAAACTACTAAATCAACTTCTACTTAACTTGCCAAAAGTATTTTATTAATTAGGTAAACCAAATTAGGCAGGTTTTTAAAATATATAAACCTAACATCCAGATACCGGTGCTTCGCTACAGTATTTAGTTTATCAGATGATGGTAAGCTCACATTGTAGCCTATAGGCTGTGCCAACACTACTATTGAGCCACTCGGACTAACAGCTTCACTGTTGCCCTCGTGGCTGGTGAGCTGATTATCTTAATTACTTAATTTACTTAAAACTCTAATACTGATTTTTGTTTAGTCTCAGGTGAGTAATTTGGTGAATTTATTAATACCAGCATACAACGCCATGTTCATTTTGTTCCTTTTTTGTTTCTGTCATGTATCAGAGATGGCGTTGTATACGGATTTTAATTTTTTGTGATTTTCTTACTTTTCCAATGCGCGAGGAAACTTCTCGAGGCCTAGACGAACGAAAAAAATTCATCGAAATCAGTCAATCCGTTCTCGAGATATCATCAAAAAAGCCGTTCCATACAAAATATATGAGAAAATGAATTTTCTTCATAAATTTTTTTTCGTGAATTTTTCCCATGTTTTAATAGTTATTCTGCTATTCGGGGCGGAGACAAATCCAACAAATCAAAGATCATAAAAATCGGTCCAGCCATTCTTGAGTTATAAATGGTGTAACTAACCCGACTTTGTTTTATATATATAGATATTCGCCAATTCTCACCCACTCACCCAAATAGATTGAACCTATCATACTCGATAGTTTCAGATTTGATCTTATTTGCCAATTCTCACCCACTCACCCAAATAGATTGACCCTATCAGACTCGAAGGTTTCAGATGTCAGGCAGTCAGTCAGTCAGTGAATAAAATTTTTCAGTAGATCTAGGGGTGGTTAGCCTGGCAGGTAAAACTGCTTCCACCCTAGTACAGGTTTCGAGTTCGAAACCTGTACTGGCTAGAAAATTCTCAATGTGGTATATTTGTCCCAAGGTCGACCCACCTCGAATATATTATTATTTTGTATCTAATTTAAAACCTCTACCCGCGCAGCTAGAAACTTCGGTTCGCGCTCATTTTTCTTACGTGCTCATTCGGAGCTCCAATGGTGGTTTGGGTGGTTTTTTACCACTTCGATCTTATTTGGATGTCATATTTGAAAATTGCTATTAGCGATGCTAAACCTACGAATTGTTCGTTGACATATTCGTCGCCGTCACTCATTTGGGTGACATGGCGACGAGCGCGTTAAATTGTTCTACTTAATGGGAAAACACGATGAAAATATCGATGAGCATTATAGTTCATCTCAAAGTGCTAATGCTTTTCCGAATTAATTGTTTCTGACCTTGATTACACGTTGTGGCCACCATCTAGTACTAAAAAAAATTACACGTTGTGGCCTTTTTGGATTGATGCTCAATTTCAGGTGATCCCTTTCAAACACAACCAACAGGAAAAGTTATTGATAGGTATTGAGTGGAATTTTAAAACAAAATATTTTAGATTTTTAGCGTATTTGTCTTGAATCTTTTTAACCTTGTCTTTATGCATTATTTTTATGCTAATATTACCGTTTACATTTTAAGTCCCTATTATTTTTCATTTTTACTGCTTCATATAGCATTCTATGTATTGTTAAATTTCAAAAGAAAAACTAAAGGACATGTTTTTGCAGATACAATTAATTTCATTTTAGGAATGGGTTTGAAGTATGCCTTTATGAAGATGTTGCATCAATATTAGAATTTGTTCGCTGTTATTTACCAACTACTAAAACGGCTCAGCCTCAAGAACTCCGAAGCCGGGTTGGTAAGTTTATACTTTGGGTGGTTTTAAGCTTTGAATATTAGTGTTTGCAGACATTCAAGCCTATTTTTTTAATTTTTGTGGTATCAGAGAATATTTTTGTTATGTTAGTAATTGGAATCATTTTGGCGGTATACTTTTTAAGATTTTTTACTGAGTATCTTAGGCTAGTTATCTATTATTGTCCGTTTTAAACTTCTTTTTCCTTGCAAAAGCTTTTGCAATATTATTTTTATTTTAATAGTTAAGTAAAACTTGGACTCAAAACTTGATAACGCTTTTTGATATGCTATACTGGTATATGAAAACTGAGCTTTTTGTAAAATATAAAATAATTTTTGCGTCAAGTGCTGTTTACTAAGCTTTGCTTTGTACATAAAGTTGATCATTTACTTTTAAGAATACTTGACATCTACTTTCTTATGTTGCGATCTTGTTTGTATTTGAAAAATAAATGCATCTTTTAGAAACAACACTTAAATTGATGCTGTTGCTATACTTATCAATAGTATGGTGGTTGTTATCTATGCGTTTTTAGTTTCTGCCTTCTGCCTCGACTATTTTATATACAAATATAAAGATATGATTGATCTATTGATACAGGTATTGCAAAATTACTTTATAACTTAAGTTTCTGGGTTGAATGCTTTAGACTCCTTTGAAACAATTTTGCTAAGTTTTATAAAGTACATTATATATAACTATAATATGTTCGGAGATGTTACTATTTTTGTGGCTTTTAATCTGTCCTTCCATTTTGCACAATATTTTCCCAATTGAATGATTCTTTTGTTATTTATTATAATGTTAATACTACCTGAGCATTGTTTGATTTGATACTATAACATCTTTTTTGAGCGGTGTTTATATTAGCGGATGAGGCTTATTTTCTAAATTGATGAAAAATCCTAGAATTGATATTTGAACCAATAAAAAACATGCTAGAATATTAAACCAGATTATAATATATTATTTGTGCTATTTGGTATGTTTTAAAATTTCAATATGTTGCTTTATTATGAATTTTGTACTTCACAAATTTTTCATGTGTGAAGCAGTGTTTTTATTTAAGGAAGACTGATTTAAAGCCCAAAGTATCTCTTTTTTGATTGGGACACAAACATTAAAAATAAGGCTGATTGAGGATAGAAATATTTATTATTATAAAAACATTTATGTTTATCATTGATTATATCTAGCAATTATCTTACTAGAATTTTAGGCTTTCTAACTTAGTCTCTTTTTAGGGCAGCTGAAATTATTGAAAAGTTGGAAGGCATCCCAGATTTGCAGAAAATAGAACTTTTAACCCTAGAAAGAACCATTTGTAAATATTACAAATAGTTATCTTTCTAGGGTTAAGGATACTTTCATAATATTCATATAGGTCAGTGAAACAAATGTCTAGGCCTTGGGGCATTTACAACAGTTACCACTCCATTTAAATATCAACAATATGGTGTGATTGATCAATAGTAATAAAATACTATTAAACCTAGAAAGGTAAATATTTGTAAATATTATGAATGGTTATCTTTCTAGGGTTAAAAGCAAAATTTGGTCTTGATATAAAAGGGCATGGACCCTCTGAAGATAAGAAAGCTTTTAAGGCTTATTTTACCAGCATTCAGCTATTTCCTGGCAACAAGCTGCCTCATTTTCAGGCTATTTATAAGAACACAGATGTTGAATTTTAAGAAGATGGTATTTTATGATGAAGCACCTAATATTAAAAATGTTAGCACTCTGGGTGTTACTTCTGTTATAGTTTGAAATGGGCTTTCTATATCCCTTTTCTTAGAATCTATTAATAACTTTATTAATAAAAATAGTTTAATTTTATTAAATGGATATAAATTTGCTTTTTATATTTTTGAACAATGTGATGATAATAAATAATTAAGCTTTAATTTAATATATTATTATAAAAAATAAACTTATCTATAATAAAATCAAGTGTGTATGTGTGTGTGCAATGCCCAGCCAAAACTACAGCATGTAGAGTTTTGAAAATTTGGCTATAGGTGGACGGGAGGGGGTCCGTGTGCACCTCAAAGCCTGATTTTTAATTTTCATAATAAAATAAAAAGGTTTATATATGAGAAGTGAAAGTTCTATATGATTTTAATGAAGTTTGGTATATTGTTACAGCTGAGCAGTTTGATGTTCGGTTGATTCATTATTTTAAATGGTTTTGGCAAGTGGTTGGTGGTTTTGGGTTGATTAATAAGCTTGGTAGGTTTAGTGAGCTGTTAGTGATCAGTTGATTTGATGTTAATTGGTTTTGGTAATTGGTTGTTGGTTTTGGCTGTTTTGATAAGTTTATGTTTGTTTATAAATACAAAGCAGTTGATGATTGGTTAATTTAGTATATTCAATGGTTTTATTTTTAGTAAGTGGTTGGTGGTTTTGGTTGTTTTGATTTTGATAAGTTTAGTTTTATGAGGTGGTTAGTGATTGGTTTATTAGGTATGTTCAATGGTTTTAGCAGCAGTTTAGTGGTTTATTGATAAGGATTATCTGATAAACTTTAAACACTGTAGCAAAGCATGTGTATCTTGGTATTAGTTTTATATAATTTTAAAAAACCTGCCAATTTGGTTCCCCTAATTAATAAAATACTTTTAGCAAGTTAAGTAGAAGTTGATTTAGTAGTTTGGAAGATGTGTCACAAACACATGATGTTTTTAAATATAGAGAGATGTTTTGGGTGACAGTTTGGTGTTCTCTGATTGATTTGATAGGTTTATTTCATTTGGCTGAGTGGTTGATGATTTTTGGTTAATTTGATATGACAGTTTAGTTTTGGAGATAATTAGTTAGTAGTTGATTTTACAAATTCAGTAGTTTTGGTTGAATGGTTGATGGTTTTTGGTTGACTCAACTGAGCAATTAGGTTTGGCTGAGTGGTTATTGCTTAACTATAATAAAATCTAAATTAATCAATTTGAATCACCTGAAATTCTATAGACACTGTTGCAAAGCATGGGTAATGGATACTAGTTTATAATAGCTATGTTATATATTCAAATTAAATATGCTATTGCATACCTAAACCTATCTATACCTGATAATTTTTTTAATTTATATAATAACTTTATTTCTAAATCAAGTAGCCTTATATAATAGTCTAATATTATTTCTAAAATGATCAGCCTTTTTACAACACCTATTACACATTTGTAATCTGCCTTTAGTCTTTATAAAATTATTTGTGGGAGGCAATCCAGGGATCCTCACCACTAAAAGTAAAAACAGAATATTATTTTGGGAGCTTTGAGGTGGTTAGCTTTCTGGGAAGTCTTTCAGCTACCACCTGATGTGCAATGGTTTCAGTCTTGGCACATGGCTAAAAACTTGATGTGGTTACTTGTCCCAAGGTTGACCCACCTTATTTGACTTTTTTGCTTTTTATTTTTGGTTGCACTTCTTCAATATAATTTTTAAATTTTCCTTAGAAAGCCTTAAGTCCAGCAGACTGTAACTACCATATACAGGTTTAAACTTGTGCCTGTAGGGGATAGCAAGATGACTTCACATTGAGTATCAATGCTATCCTTTATATTTTTTGTATTACACTGTCTTTCTATAAGAATAAATTAAAGGTATTAAAGTTTTTATATACCTCTTACTGGCTGCAATACTAAAGAAACTAAATTTTTATGTCTATTGTTATCAATAACTCATATAAAAATATATTTAAGATCATTTAAATATGCATGATTTCTATATATTTTTATTTAAGGAAGAATAAAAAATCATCTCTATAAGTTTATACATCAAATACTCTTCTTATTAACTATATTTCAAGAACCAATTTTTACAGCTTTATGTCTAATATCTATCTGCTTTTAGGAATTATCTGGTATTGAGTTTTTTGTTATAGTTCATAGGATGAGTCCTTTGAAGGGTACACAACTATTAGTCACTATAGCTCTGGCGGTATTTCCTAGTAGACTTCTGGTCGCTATGGCAAATCTCTTGATGAATAGAGTTCATTGTCAAGGAAAATCTTTTCTAGAGGGCAGGCAATATATCTAGACAATTCTAGGCAATCTCTAGTGAAACTAGGCAAAAATCCAGTTTACAAGCAAGAATCCCTTAATTGGATAAATGTCAGGAATATTTTTAGCTTTGATAGAAGTCTGGGATCAAGTGTAATGGAACAACTTCCATTAATTGATTCTTATAAATTGAGATATTATGAATGATAACAGTAAACTGATGGTTCAAATCAATTCTACTTCAGTTTATAATAATAAGATTATATTTACTATCATCCAAATTATGAGAATTAGGGATCAAAATTACCAGAATGACATGGGAATTGTCCAGTTCTACATCAAATTTATTTCATAAATTTGACTCACTAATTGGGTTTATATTCTAGTATATCCTATTCCAACCCTCCCATATTGTAATTCTATCTTGTTTCTGGTTGCTTAATCCTGCGTTCATACCATTTGTGGGGCCCTTTCCAAATAATATAATCTCAAATAAATAATCGCTTTGCTTAATATTTATTTTAAGTTATAAAGCACTCATTTAGTTTTGTTTGTATCCCAGGTTGGTCAGTAATCCGTTCAGAATTGTGCAGATGTTGAACCCCTGCTCACGAGGTGCTGTAAGCTGCAAACTCATGGCCTTGGATGTGTGTGAGGTCATTTTGAGGTATCAATGGGGCTGCCAACCTTGCCTAACTTTGACCTGGTTGTGGTCACCAGTGGTGATTCATGTAAGTGCATATTGCCAGTAAGTGCATACTCCCTGGGTCCAGAAAGGTTGCTAGAGGTGGTAGAGTATTGACTGCCATATAAGACCTCTGCCCTAAATGTGCAATTCACTTGAGTTGCTGCCAGGACCTTCCATTGAAGTGTAGGGAAATTGATTTGGATTCAATGACTGACAACCTGAAGCCAACCTATTCCACTGCTCAATTGAGGCAACTTTCCTTTGGCGTAAGGTTATATGTATTGGGATGGCAAGCCAGGTCTTAGGAACCTGGTTTGCTACATCAAGTAAGGTTTGGCACTTTCCAAAATAATTTTGCAGAAGATGGAGGATTCTGATGGACATGACCTTTACTGATCAATATGGCAGGTTCAGGAAATTTCTAAATGCAAGATCTTCATCAAAAATTATAGCAGATTTAGGAGAGATTTAGGTTTTTATTGCTCATTTTAGAGTTCATTATTCTTTGTGATTTTAGTAGTTTATGTGTCAGTAAAACTCCACGGATTGAGTTGCAAATTATTTAGCATTTGAACTAATCTGAACTAGTGTAAATACCATCATTACTGACAATGCCCACTCAAGACTTTTCAAGGAATGACATAACTTATAAGAAATATAGCGTGGACTCAATGTACAACAGAGACCAATTTTAGTTAGTCAATTGAGTACTCCAGGCCTTGACAATAAATCACTCAATAAGGTTGTCAGAATTTGAGATAGAAATAAAATCAAATTCCCCACTTCCAGATTGGGCTGTACCAAATCAGTTTCTGAACCTACCCAAAGTGAATCAGCTTCAGGAACCCCCTCTCCAATTTTGGAGTCATGTGGGGTGGCGTTTACACCAATTTGGTCAGGTGGGCAACACCTTAATTGAGGATGCCCATGATGAGGCCATTCTGGAAGATTAGTAAAGATCCTGAATGGATGAGGCCCTGACAATCCCTGAGGCACAAAGTCCCAACACACCCTATAAATATTGAATCCTTCTAAGCCTAATAAATTATTTAATAACTTACCCCATTTTCTGCTTCCTTCTCAACCTTTTCTGTGAATTAGCAGCTTTGAGCCACCTTCAGACCTTGGCGCCAGTCTAGAGAACTGTAGCGCTGATAAGATTGGTGCTCACTACAGGGGGCTCTGAGCTGTCCCAAGTGAAAACATCTATCACGATGGAAAATACTAGCAGCCTAGAAGAACAAACCGCTGGTCAGTCAAGAAGCATTGGCTAATGGGTTAGTACCTTGCAGCATGAAATACAGGCCGCTCAACCTGAAATATTAGAATTTTGAGCTGCTTTCCAGTTCACCCTGCCTTCTAATGATGGAAGTCAGTACCAACTTCAATACAAAAACCTTAATGAGGTAATCCCACAACTAATAATTGGCATCTACTCTGCGGGTGCTTACACTAGTCATTCCTGCACCTCCGCCGTTCCCTCTACCATGTGGGACCTCTAAAGCTCAGCCCAGCTGCCGCCAGAAGAACTCACATTGGGTCCTAAATGTTACCTCCACCATTTTGTTCACCACGCTATTCATCACCTACTCCAACTGGTTGGGTTGCACCATCAAGAAGTCACATGCCAACTGGGGCTCACCCAGGCCCTACACACCCACCTCATTAATTTTTATAATGCAGCCTCCTCCTTTGTTCATGACAACTGCAAGTCCATAAATTGACAATCAATGGATGATTAATGAAGTCCAAGATCAGGTAATGGTGTTAGATCACTGGATCCCCAGGTATCTTGGGGATGAGCTGCATCGGAACATCCAACACCTCAAAACAACTTGGAATCAACGCCTCCTCCAAGTCAAGGATCTGGTGCAGACCCTACAACTACACTATCGGGAGCTGGCCTCTTGTGACTACCCATCTAGGGGTGAAGGTCCTGAAGGGCCTTGGGGGCCTGAAGGCCCTATGGAGCGTGAGGAGCCTAAAGAGCCAGAGGGTCCTTGTGGACCCTCTGGACCCCAGGTCCCTTGGCTCCCACCACTGCTGGCCCTGAGGACCCCTGGAAGAAGGATGTGACAACAGCCTTGGCTGTTCTATGTAAAAAAATTCAGAATGTAGCCAAAGGATGCAGAATCTAAAAGATGGAGTCCCTCTTGACCCTAGGGTCTCCCTAGATGCCCTGTTGGATAATATGGGCAGCTTAAGTATGTTTGCCAAGCTTACTGATGCCCGTATCTCTCAGCTGGAGCAAACTTGTCAAGGGTTTGAGACCCACCTGACCACCCTCAAAGACCAGTTTCACCGCCAGCATGCCAACATACAATCTCTAAAATAGCAAGTCATGGACAAGGCTTCCATTTCCTCCCTCAACCAAAATTGGGATGATGTTCAGGAGGAACTTGAGGGCATATTGTCATGGAAACGGCAGAAGAAGTTTGGACCAGCCTGCCAGTTGGGATGCATAAGCACCCAAAAAGTAAGCCAGATGCCAGAGGCATTGCTGACTGAACAATTTGATATGGAGCTGGGCATTGGAAAACAATGAATTGTTGGTGTAACACAACAGTGAGTATGATCCTGACAACAAACCACAATGAGCCTACTCCTGACCCAGGGGGCCTTGCTGCAGGGGGTGGGATCACAGAGATAGTTTCAATAAGTTCATTGGCATAGGGGGTCATTTCAACCGGGGAGGCAAGGAGACAAATTCTCTCTTGCAATTGGTGGACATAAGGCCACAAGATTCCCATGTATTGTTGCCAGAAGTTCATGAAAACGAGGTTGTAGAGCCAAAAATATCAGACTCGCTGAATCCAATTGACAATGGAGGGGACCATAGTGACCATAAGTACTGGTAGAGCCCATCCGATATACAGACCAACAGGCCATCAGGGGAATGCCATCAGGGATGCGGTCAGAAGGAATAATCCAATAAAAAATTGTTTGGTTTTTTGGCAAAATTTTTATTGAAGGAAAAGGAAGAAAATCGGCCACCAATTTTCTCAGTGCTATGCAACTGATTATATAGTGGTTGATTGGGGTAAGGACAAGCCAGGATTGGGACCCTCAATTTTGAACTAACTGGCGAATTATTTGGGAATGGGCAGGTTTGTTCCTTGAGAACTGACATCAAAAAATTTGGCAGTGGGCTGTATCACTATTGGTTCAATATCAAACGTCCAAACCAAGGCTCAGCTACGTTTCCAATGGTTGGCATGATGGCATTTGGCCCAACAAGCAACAGGAATCCCCAAGGCCACCCCACATAGGGGTGGGTCCATTTGGTTGAGAATGGGTTTGGGACACCCAACCTGCCCACGCTTGGTCATTGGGCTGTTTGTTTGGTCAGTGGCATCACATTGGCCGCAATGCCCAGATTGTCAACAGGGACTTTAAACCCTCCTTGATGGCATCCGATGCTATAGCCTGCCTGTTGAGGATAATCCCTGATGACTTTGGTAGAGATGTGATTTGTTTGATTGACCCATTAATTGAATTGGAACCATCAGGTGTTCTGGCCAATAGCTCAGTCTTCATGATTTTCGGCCATTTGAGATCCAAGCATTGGCCAGATTACCACTCAAATTCAATTCAATTGGTTTTAATTTGACAATCTTGGTGCAGATTTTGCTGATTCCCCGTAACAGTTCTGCCTAGATAAGTGTGGGTACTGGGGGTGGGATCCAAAGCGGAAGAGCTGTTACCCACCACTCATCTACTATGTGAGCAAGGTTGCCCTGAGTAACAAGGGGTACCGCCATACTCTTCAGTGTCTTCTTACTCAGGAATGGGAAAATGGCCCAATCAACAGCCAGAGGACGTTCCCCCAGGACTTACATTACCCTTTCCTTTTTCTAAAGGAAGGGCCCCACCACCGGGAAACTGCACAAGAGCCAAATTCTTGTGAACCTTGGGCAACTTGATCGCCATAATCATCACAATCTTATGGGGGGCGGGGAGCATTGGGGTGGGATGTGTGGAACGCTTCAACCAAGGCCATGCAATTTGCGCAATTGCGCGCCTTGACCCAACTTTCTTTGTAGGCTGGATACCCTTTACAGGCCACAAGATATTGTACAGAACGCCAGGATTTCTGGAATGCCAGGATTGCCTCTACCTCGGCCTCTTCCCCATCATCAATGATGATTGGTTCCAGTTCCAAAGGAATTGTACCCTTGAAGGGTGAAAACTGTGAAACATGGAAAACAGGATGTTGCCTCCAATGTGCAGGGAGCTTCAGTTGGAATACCCCATTCCCCAGCACCTCCTCCACCAAATGGGGACCTGAGCATTTACTAGCAAATTTACGGGAGGGGATTATATTTTTAAGTGATGAGTATCAAACATGACGTAGGAACCCACCATAAAATCGTGACCCAGAAGGCGCTTACAATCCGCGAACCACTTGTAGTCATCTATGGCTTTAGCGAGGTGTTTCCACACTAAGACTTGAGTCAATATGATGTGAGCAGCATGATCCGCGGCAGCTTGAACCTCAGGATTCAAGCATGGCCCGACCAAAAATGAAGGATTATAACCCAGCGTTGCTTCATAGGGGGAAAACCCCATGGATGTGTGGGTCTTGTTATTGTAAGCGAATTGAGCGAGAGGAAGGTCATTTGCCCAAATATCCTGTGCAGCTGCAGCAAAGCAGTGCAAGTACTGTTCAAGGAATTGATTAACCTGCACAGTTTGTCTGTCAGACTGGGGATGATACGCCGTGGAGTGACAGGGGGATATTTTTAGAATTGATAGAAGTTCACTCCAAAACCACGCTGTGAACTGGGAGCCACAGTCACTAATGATCTCCTGGGGGAGACCAAACATCAAAAACACATGGCATATAAAAAGGCGGGCAGTTTCTTCTGACATAATCATGGAAGTACAAGGTATAAAAAGGGAAAATTTTGTGAAGCGATCCACCACCACCATCACTGCTGTGAACCCATTAGAACAGGGGAGTTCAATGATAAAGTCCATGGACACTGATGTCCATGGCCCCTCCGCCTGCTGTAAGGGGTGCAGGAGGCCATTTTTACCTGAGAGATCTGACTTAGCCCTGGCACAAGTAACACAATCAGCAATCCATACTGGAACCTCTTCTGTCAGACCTTCCCAATTGAGGGACCTCTTAGTCAAATTGATGCATTTTTTGTTGCTGGGATGTCTGACCGTGGGGGATTGTGATGTGCACGGAATACCTCCAATCAGAAGGAGGGGGAACCCAGATGTGGGACTGAAAGTAAATGAGTCCCTCCACCAAGGAGTATAGAGAATGTTTGTGACTCAGGTGAGCCATCTGCTCAACCAACTTCACGCCCTCAGGGCACTCCATTTGAATGGCTAAAACCTGAGCCACTAGTGGGACTTCTGGAGCCAAAGCGATGGATGAGATGATGGGGGGACAATTGACAGAATTTGGGCGGCAGGAATCACGGTAATGAGGTCCAATTACTTTGGGTCCAAGGAACAGTGGGAGGGGCTGTAACTTAGGAAATCAGGAAGCACTTTGAGTGCCCCTTTTATGAATTTGTATTTAAAGTTAAAGCTGCACAGGTCCCAATAGGTTTGGGCTTGCTGATGTGCCAATTTTTGGGGTTACAAAAATATAAAAGAGCCTGGTGATCCATGAAGACCATCAATTCATGTTGAGCACCCTGCAACAGATACCGCCAATGAGTTAATGCCCATGCAACAGCTGCCAATTCTTTGTCATATATGGCCCAAAATTGCTCTGTTGCCATGAACTTCCGAGAAAAGTAAGCAACTGGGTGTTCTAAAACATCATGTTCCTGAAGCAACACCACTCCCACTGCTACCGATGAGGCATCACATGCAAAAATATATGGCTTAGTGGGATTGGCATGCTTTAAAATGGGTGGAGACATGAACACCTCTTTGATCAATTTAAACGCCTGATGGCATTTGGGCGTCCAGCAAAATGGTACATTTTTCCCTATAAGGGGGTGGAGCGGTGCAGCCATCTGGGAAAGTGCCAGGGAAAATTTTTTAGGAAATGATGGTTCCCAAGAAACTCCAAAGTTGTTTCTGCGTAGTTGGGGTTGGCCATTCTCAGATCACGCCTAACTTGTTGGGAGGGATTGCATAACCATCCTTGAGGATGAGGTTCCCGAGGAAGGTAACCTCCTCCTTATAAAACTCACACTTGGAAGGCTTGACGAACAAGCCTGCCTTATGAAAGGCGGCCACCACTGCTTCCAAGTCAGTAACATGTTGTTTGGGAGTTGGGGAGTGCACCAGAATTTCATCAATGTAAGTAACTGCACAGGTAAACCAGAGGTCACCCAGTACATTTTCAATCATATGTTGGAGCATAGCAGGAGCATTTTTCAGCATGAAGGGCATTACACGGAATTGGAAAATGCTGCACTTCATCCAGATCGCCATTAACCATTCCTGCCCTTTCATTACCCAAATTTGGTTGAAAGTGTTCACCAGATCCAGCTTAGAGAACACATGGGATTTGGCGATTGCCTGGCTGATAGTCTGCTCCAGAGGCAGGGGGTAGGGATCTGAAACTGTTATCTTGTTTAAATGGCCATAATCTATGCATGGACAAAGAGAACCATCCACTTTTCTGGCAAAGATGATGGGGGAACGATGGGCGAGGTCTCCTTGAACAACCACCCTTTTTTCAGCATATCGTCCAACTAGGTATTGAGTGCTACTTCTTCCTCCACTGTATGGGTGTCACAGGCGGGGATCCCAGACCCCGTTCGTTTCATCCTGGAAATGCCCACGCGGCGGCATTCCAGGCGGGCAACCTAACCAGACAGACTTAGCACAGGCGAGGCGAACCTTTTCTCATCAAATCTTGGAAATGCCCATGTGGTGGCAAATGGAGTGATGAGGCCGGACTGTCACTAATATGAGGTCCCCTATCACAAACCCAAACCCAAAAATATCAGGTAAGCGAGGCGCGACACCTTGAAAGAACTTTATTTTTATTTTAAAAATAATAAAAGACTGAACCGGAGGGGACCAAGGCCAAGACTTAGAATTCCAACTTGGAATTTGAGAAGGTCAGGTTCAACTTTTATAAAGTTGCTTCCAAGGAGCCTCTCTATTTCATTCCTTAAGCCTGGCAAGCTTAAGGAATGGTTGGAGCAGCTCAGCCCAGCCCTCCAAATCTGACCACCCACTCCACCATACCCAACAATTCTGATTGGTTCAGTTTGAATTAACTGAATGAACCAATCAGAATGTAATGTTCAGAAATTCATCCTTTCAGATGATTTCTGTTCGTTACATCACCCCCCGCTAAAACGGCCCTCCAGGGGCAGAGAGCCGCCATTTTGGGAGGAAATCGTTGGTGAGAGGTCTTCCCAGGGCGAGTCACCTCAAGCCCCAAGAAGGATCCTCTCAAGGGGAAATGGAGGGGATGGAAACCGGAAACTGGGCTGTTGGAGTAAGCCCTAACAGGTAAGGACATTCGTACCCAACACCTGGCTAAATCACCACCTCTCAGAGGCTACCACTAGGAATGGCCTTCCCATCCTGACTGCGAAGGCGCTTTCCCCAACGATAGCCCCGGAAGGCGCGAAACAGCGCTGGCCATGGGCCATCCCCTTTGCGCTGTCAGGCCTGAGAATGGCCTTCCCATCCCAACCAGGAAGGCACTTTCCTCAGTCCTGCTGGCAGTGGGGTTGACCCCATGGCGCTGGTGTTGGGGCGAATATCCTCCCTTTTGGGACTTTCTGGGGTTGAGGGAACCTGCTGGGAACAGGTGCCCTTGGACACGGCCGCTGGAATCGGCGGGAACCTGAAATTTGGCAGACCCTCAAATTTCACTGACATCGCAGGGCTGGCCATTGGTCACTGGGTTGGCCCAGCGCCAGTTTCCTCAACAGCTGGGACAAAACGGAAATCCTCTGAGGGACAGGACCACCTCCAACCAGAAGCAGAATGAAGTTGGAATAATGTCACAGGCGGGGATCCCAGACCCCGTCCATTTCATCCTGGAAATGCCCACGCGGTGGCATTCCAGGTGGGCAACCTAACCAGACAGACTTAGGCACAGGCGAGGCGAACCTTTTCTCATCAAATCTTGGAAATGCCCACATGGCGGCAAACGGAGTGATGAGGCTGGACTGTCACTAATACGAGGTCCCCTATCACAAACCCAAACCTGAAAATATCAGGTAAGTGAGGCGCGACACCTTGAAAGAACTTTATTTCTATTTTAAAAATAATAAAAGACCAAACCGGAGGGGACCAAGGCCAAGACTTAGAATTCCAACTTGGAATTTGAGAAGGTCAGGTTTGGCTTTTATAAAGTCGCTTCCAAGGAGCCTCTCTATTTCATTCCTTAAGCCTGCTGAGCTTAAGGAATGGTCAGAGCAGCTCAGCCCAGCCCTCCGAGTCTGACCACCCACTCCACCATACCCAATAATTCTGATTGGTTCAGTTTGAATTAACTAAACAAAACAATCAGAATGTAACGTTTGGAAATTCATCCTTTCAGATGATTTCCGTTCATTACAATGGGGATACAATGGGAAGTTGATGTTCACCAACTCCATGGTCATTTGAAACCTGCAATTGAACCTAGTGTGCGGAGGCAGGCAATCTGCCTTTTCCAAGTCAAAGATTCTCCTATAGTGCATTAAGCTCTTGGGAAAATTGGCCAGAATGCCCACAGAAATGACTAGGGAAGTGATAGAGCTGGTTCCTTGTGTCTTCTTAAGGGTGTCAATCAAGGGAAATTCTCCCTCCAAATTATCATTAGCAAATGACAACATATTAGACTCCAAGTGAATCTTAACATGTTGTCAGCGCCACCACCCCACACCTAAGATCACCAGAAACACTAGGTTCAGCATAGCCGAGAATTGATTGCAGAAACTGAACTGGTGGAATGAAAAATGTACTGGTTGGCAGATGACATATGAGGTCTGGGAAGCAGATGAGGCCACCATCACTAAGGGACTCGCATCTATTCCCAGTTCCAATTGTTGATACAGCTTGACACTCATGAAGTTCCCTGCAGCTCTGGTATCCACCAGGGTCTTGAAGGAAACATGATGCAAGCCAACACTAATCTTCATGGGCAATAGGAAATAAGCAAAGTTTTGTTTATTGGGAGATTTGACCAACTCTTTTGCGACTGAATAAATAACTGGCATATTGGGGGCAAGGTCGTGGGCTTTTGCCAGAGCAAAGATTAGGAGTATGAGGGCGGGGAAGCGAATTCCTCCATCTGGGCCATAATAAGAACATTTATAGGTGATTCTGTATTGGCCAACTTGGACACTGAGGTTACAACAGGATTGGTACCCAGATCTACCGCTAGTTTGAAGATATTGCATCATCTGCATCTACTTTGGGTAAAACAATCATAAAATTCCCCTTCTGATAACGGGTAACAAGGTGGGGCAAGGCGTTGATAGTGGTCGCGGTAGCAAATATTTGATCTACTGATCCTTGGATGGAGGACCAGACCTTGTGATGAGCGGAACCCAAATTCAAGCCTGATCTAAAGACTGCCTGAAGCATATTGATAGAGACCCAATGCAGGGCCAGTTCACAAAAGGTAGAAATTAAAGAAACCAGGCTGGGGGCTTCAGTCATGGCATAAATCAGTCTGAATAGGTAGTCCAATTGTGACACAGGGGGTTTCCGGGCAGCTGACACTACAGTCATCAGTGAGGTGGGGTCTCCTGCTTGTGAGGAAGAATGCAAAAGGCCTCTCACCCAACGGTGGGCATCCTCATCCACAGCATCTAACAACGCGAGCCCTTGTTGGGCATGGGATAACGCGGAAGCATTATTAAGTGCAATTGCTGTACGCATTTGCACTTTGGCAAGTGCATCAAGAACTTGATTGGCGATCTCCCAGGAGGGGACACTCGAGCTTCCCTCTAGGCTAGTGGAAGGAGGAGGAGGCGCAATCGGCGCATCTTAGGTGGATTGAAGAAGATTTTCCAAGGTAGAGCGGATACTTCTCCCAAAGTCAAAAAGTGACCAAACAAGCAACAAACAGCAAACTACTGATTGCACATCCATTTAGTAAAGGGTAACCACTGCATCACCCAGTTCAAAGAACAAGGCAGAAGTGGCTGGAAATAATGGTTGGTCAATTATTTCATGGAAATGGCAGAAGAAGTTTAGACTGGCCTGCCAGTTGGGATGCGTAAGCACCCAAAAAGTAAGCCAGAATGCTAGAGGCATTGCTGACTGAACGATTTGATATGGAGATGGGTATTGGAAAACAATGAATTGTTGGTGTAACACAACAGTGAGTATGATCCTGACGATGAACCACAATGAGCCCACTACTGACCCAGGGGGCCTTGCTGCAGGGGTGGGATCACAGAGAGAGTTTTGATAAGTTCATCGGCATAGGGGTCATTTCAACTGGAGAGGCAAAGAGACAAATTCTCTCTTGCAATTGGTGGACATAAGGCCACAAGATTCCCATGTACTGTTGCCAGAAGTTCATGAAAACGAGGTTGTAGAGCCAAAAATATCAGACTCGCTGAATCCAATTGACAATGGAGGGGGCCATAGTGACCATAAGTACTGGTAGAGCCCATCCGATATACAGACCAACAGGCCATCAGGGGAATGCCATCAGGGATGCGGTCAGAAGGAATAATCCAATAAAAAATTGTTTGGTTTTTTGGCAAAATTTTTATTGAAGGAAAAGGAAGAAAATCGGCCACTAATTTTCTCAGTGCTATGCAACTGATTAAATAGTGGTTGATTGGGGTAGTGACAAGGTAGGATTGGGACCCTCAATTTTGAACTAACTGGCGAATTATTTGGGAATGGGTGGGTTTGTTCCTTGAGAACCGACATCAAAAAATTTGGCAGTGGGCTGAGTCACTGTTGGTTCAACCTCAAACGTCCAAATCAAGGCTCAGCTATGTTTCCAATGGTTGGCATGATGGCATTTGGCCCAACAAGCAACAGGAATCCCCCAAGGCCACCCCACATAGGGGTGGGTCCATTTGGTTGAGAATGGGTTTGGGACACCCAACCTGCCCGCGCTCAGTCGCTGGGCTGTTTGTTTGGTCAGTGGCATCACATTGGCCGCAATGCCCAGATTGTCAAAAGGGGACTTTGAACCCTCATTAATGCATCCGATGCTATAGCCTGCCTGTTGAGGATTATCCCTGATAACTTTGGTAGAGAGGTGATTCGTTTGATCAACCCATTAATCAAATTGGAACCGTCGGGTATTCTGGCCAATAGCTCAGTCTTCATGCTTTTCTGGCCATTTGAGATCTGAGAATCGGCCAGATTACCACTCAAATTAAATTCAATTGATTTCGCTTTTGACAATCTTGGTGCAGATTTCACTGATTCCCCGTAACAGTTCTGCCAAGATAAGTGTGGGTATTGGGGGTGGGATCTGAAGAAGAGGAGCTGTTACCCAGCGCTCGTCTACTATGTGAGCGAGGTCGCCCTGAGTAACGAGGGGTACTGCCATACCTTCAGTGTCTTCTTACTCAGGAATGGGAAAATGGCCTGATCAACAGCTAGAGGACGTTACCTGGGACTTACACCTATGACGCCAGCTAGACCAGCAGGGCCCCCACAACTATGTGGAAACTGAGGTTTTGGAGCCAACACCTATCCCTAGTGTTAACACCCTCTCTGATCCTCTGGTAACTAACTTTAAACCTAGTTTTAAAGAAAGGTTCATTCCCAGCCAAGAGAGCATTGCATCCTTCCTGTACGCTTATGAGAGCTCCATGGAGGAGGCCACCAATTGGCAGAAGATAAAAAATATCCACTCCTGCCTGTATAGCACTACTTAGGAGATCATGACCCCTCACTTGAAGGAGTGCACAACTTAGGATCAAGTCCACACGGCTTCAATCCAAGAGTTTGGCAGCAACCAAACCCTAACCAACCGAAAACAGGCTTTCATGGGTATCCAACTGAACAAAGGAGAAAGCCCCACAGAGTTCGCTTGCCGCTTTTATGCCCAAGCTCAACCCTGGGCACCATGAATCATATCACCCTGGATGACACTATTACCACTGTCATTTCTGCGTTGGGATCCTACCCTGAGGTTTAAATGCATATGATCAGCCCGAAGAATGGGTTTACCTGCATCTGAGATAACAAGGAGGCCCTTAATGAAATCCCTATGTAGACTTTACACTTTAAGGCTACCACCACAGGCCCCTCTAACTGTCCTAGAGTACATGTGGTCAAAAACCAGAAAAATCCTTGATCCAGATGCACTTACTGTAACGGTTCCAGACACAGCGCCAAGAACTGCTGGAAACAACTTGCTGAGGAGGCGGGAAAAAGGCACTTAGCATGAATGATGAGGCACTTCATGCTGACAACCCTACACAGTCTCAAGAATCCTCCACAACCTTGAACGAACTAGGAGCTATGGCATCTGGAGAAGAAGTTTTGGTATCCAATGATAATAAATAAATTGATACTGCTTAGTCTTCTTATGATGACACTCCCATGTTCCTCACCCTGCTGCCCCTGTTTGGAAGTCTGGTCACCCAGGTCACAGTTTGAGTTCATAAGATACCAGTCCATGCCATAGTTGACAGTGGTATTCCTGTGAATGTCATATCCTCCAAGTTGATGAAATGCATCAAGATCGCTCCTGATATGCTGCACTATATGGAGTATGGCACAGCTGGCCCCCAGTGCACCTGATCTATAGGGGCTTATTCCTCTCTACCAATACGATTTGGGAAGCTAACTGTAGATACTCCCGCCATCACTCTGGATAACCCTAGCTATGACCTGCTCCTTGGGACTCAGTTTCTTTGAGACTATTTGGCAGTGCTCCATTATGATGGCGGCTTTCTATCCTTACTTGGTCATTGTATCCCGCTTATCTTTGAGACCCCTTGTGACTCAAAAACTGAGGTTAAAGCCTGGGCTTGTCTGCTAGAGAGTGAAAGCCAAATTGATTGGCTCGAATATCACATTAGGGGTTCCCAAGCCTGACTGCCCCCTCCTGCTGTTGATGGGCAAGAAGGCATGCCAATCTACTTACCTAAGGCAACTACCATTCTCCCAAAATCTCAGGTCATTGCTGATACTCAGGTCCATGTCAACATCCCCTTGGGGTACCTGCTAGAGGTATGAGGCCTAGACAACCTGTCCCCAAAGGAGGTGCTAACTTGTCTGGGGATCCTAGATCCAGCTTTCGCCATATCTATATCAGTGCTGTTGGCCAACCTTACTGATAAACCCAAAATAGTAGGTCCAAACAGCCCTGCCGCCTATGTCCGCCTACTACCAGTGGAAGCTATTGCTGACATATGAAACTTTAGGGACTTGAGAGACTTTGCCTTAGAAGCTCCATCCCCAGTTAGTCTGGTTGATACTAATATCAGTAAAGACCTCTCGGATGACCAACAGCATAATGTCCTAGAGTTGTTGGAAGAATATTTTAACCTATTTTTGACCTTGACCTATGACTTCAGAAGAATGAACGGGGTCCTCCATCATGTAGAAACTGGGGATGCTCCTCCCTTCCAGTCCTGACCTTACCAAAAGAGCAAGGTTGAGGAGGCCCAGGTGACCGTTGAGCTAAAACAATTACTTGACGCCTGACTCCTGGTGCCCTCATGCAGCCCTTGGCCTCTCCACTTCTGCTGGTTCAGAAGAAGGATGGTAGCCATTGGGTGGTGATGGATTATGGATGACTTAACTTCATCATTAAAAAGGACAGTTATCCTTTACCTCAAATTGACGATTACCTCCATCTTCTCACCGGATCCCAATACTTTTCCACCATGGCCCTTGCCAGCGGGTATTGGCAGGTTGTGCTCGCCTCTGAGGACCAGGATAAGTGTGCGCTCATAGCCAATGAGGGACTATTTGAGCCCGCCAGGATGCCCCATAGCCTTTTTAATGACCCAGCCACTTTCCAACATGCCATGGATGGGATCCTTGGGGACTTGTTGCTTTCCTGCGCCCTTGTTTATCTAGATGACATTACCGTTTTCTCAAACCTTTAAAGGGCACATTAAGCAGCTATAAGAAGTCTTCAATCAGCTATGAAGGGCGTCCATAAAGTCTAAACCCTCAAAGTGCTCCTCCTTTTAGTCCAAATTAGAGTTCCTGGGGCACAAGGTTTCCAAGGATGGCATCCAGCCTATACTGGATAAGGTGCCGCCATAGAAAAGATGATGCGCCCCCAGAGATTAAGAGATATTCAGGTATTCCTAGGCATGATGGTCTATTATCAGCAGTTTATTCCCCAGTTTGCTGACCTCGCTGTGCCACTGTTTTACCTCCTGCAGAAAAATGTGCCATTTGAGTGGCAGCCTGAACAAGAACAGGCCTTTAATGCCTTGAGAACCGCTCTATGTACTAAACCCATTCTAGTCCACCCTCGCTTTGACCAACCCTTCTTGTTGTTCACAGATGCAAGCAACATTGCCATCGGAGCTATCCTGGCCCAACATGATGAAAACCAGGTTGACCACCCCATAGCCTATTTTAGCAAGATGCTAAGTAAAGCTGAGTGTAACTACAGCGCCACTGAGAGGGAATGTCTAGTCGTCCTACTAGCCATCAAACATTTTTGGCCTTACCTCTATGGTACCCATTTTACTATTATTACAGACCACTCTTCGCTCTGGTGGCTTCAACAAATGAAAGACCCCAATGGTCAGCTAACCAGGTGGGCTCTACGACTGCAAAGCTATGATTTCACATCTTCCATCATGCAGGCACGATTCACCAGAATGCTGATGGTCTCTCCAGGATGCCAGTTCTAGCAGCATTGACCCCCAAGGAGGACTGGCTGTATGATCTAATGGGCTGACCTGAGCAGTGGAAGTTGGAAACCCCAGAGGTCCAAAATGAACTCTGAAGCATGACTCGTGACACACAAATTAAGGATGGGATGCTTTACAGTAAGGTCAACAAGAAAAGGCTCCCTTACACCTGCCCCTCCTCCAGAACTGATGTTATACTAGAAGGCCATTCCACCGTGGGACATGGGGCCATCAAAAAGACTCACGATTGGCTGAAGTCATTATGCTACTGGGACCGCATGGTAGAGACTATCCAGGAGGTCCTGGAAGCATGCATGACTTGCTGATCGCAAGACAGAGCCAACCCTCAATTCCAATATTTGGTTGTTGCCCCGACTGGGCCCTTCAATATGGTAAGCATTGATGTGGTGGGCCCTCTTCCCACTGGGCTGCATGGTCATAAATATTATCCTAGCCGTGGACCATCTAACCAAGTGGGTTGAAGAAATTTCAGTCCCAGCTGCTACTGCCAAAACCACAGCCCTTTTCCTCATTCAATCCGTTTTCACCAGCATGGGTGCCCCCAAAACTTACTTTTTGACAATGGATTGAACTTCACCTCACAGGCAGTTCAAGAACTTACCTCGCTACTTGGCACTACCCAGAGTTTCGCTGCACCTTACCACCCCTCCACTAATGGGGTGGTTGAATGGGCTAACGCAACTCTTATTTACATTCTTCAAAAATTAGCTGCCTTAGATCCTGCCTGTTGGAACCATTACCTACCCAGCGCTTTGCTTGCCTACAGGGTGAGCTATAACCAAGTCATCAAGATATCCCCATTTGAAGCACTATATGGGCGGGCACCTCATCTGCCAAGTAGCGTCCAGTCAATGCTTGAGACCTCCACCCCAAAGAACTCTGAATTAATAATGAGAACTTAGCCAATGAAATTGTCCAGCTTCAAGCCCAAGACACTCAAGGCATTATTACCACCACTGGAAGAGAGACATCCCAATTTAATCTCGGATGACCCTCCTTACCAAATTTTCAATTAGGTGATCTCATTCTCTTTTATCACTATCGACCTGGAGGCTGACAAAATAATCTTGATGTACTTTGGTCTGGACCCTATAAAATCATTCATAGGGTGAAGTCCAAATACTCCATTGCTGACATCAACCAAGGAACTGTGGTTAATTGGGTGCATGGTCAGTTCCTGCGACCATATTCCCCCTCCAATAGGATCTTGAGGGGGCGTTGTTGGAATTTGAGATAGCAATTGAATAAAATTCTTCACTTCCAGATCGGGCCATACTGAATCAGTTTCTGAACCTACTAAAAATGAATCGGCTTCAGGAACCCCCTCCCCAATTTTGGAGTCACGTGGGGCGGTGTTTCCACCAATTAGGTCAGATGGGTGACACAATCCATTGAGGATGCCCACAAGGAGGCCATTCTGGAAGATCAGTAAAGATCCTGAATGGATGAAACCAATGATCCCTGAGGCACCAAGTCCCAACACACCCTATAAATATTGAATCCTTCTAAGCCTAATAAATTACTTGATAACTTAACCACTACCCGCTTCCTTCTCGACCTTTTCTGAGAATTAGCAGCTTTGAGCCACCTTCAGACCTCGGTGCTAGTCTAGAGAACTGTAGCGCGACAAAGGGCATGACCATAGCATATCAAGTTTGTGAATCTGACCCACTGGCCGGTGATGATAGAACAGAACTAGATCCCCTAGCTAATAAACAGGCAAAACCAATTTCTTGGTGTTGCTTTAATCCTCTTGTTGTTTACTTATAGTCCTAAAGGTTTGGTGGCTAAAGCTTGTAATTAAAATAATTCATCTTCTAGCCTTTGCATTGCTAGTTTATCTGTTTCTGGTGTAAAGTTTCCAATATGGGTTGAACGCTCAAGGGTAAGATCAGCTCTCAGCAATATATAACTTGGAAGGTGACATCCGGATAACTTTATGGTAGCTCACACAGTATGCCAATGGAGCAAACAGAAAGTATTTGTTCAACTGAGACAGTTAAAATTGAGCCATTTTTCAGAGGATAGTGATTAGAGTTCCATTCGCTCATTCTACTGCTCCATTGATAGCAGGATGTTATTGGACAGTTAAGGAGGAATAAGTGCCCATCAACAAATTAAGGTCAATTATTACTTGAGATAATAAGTTGGTTCAATTATTAGATAACAGTACCTCAAAGCTACCATGGCAGGTGAAGACCTGTTTAAGTCAAAAAGAACCAGTTGATTTAGAAGTGGGCGAGGCAACTGAGATAGCCTCAACACATTTTGTAAAGTGATTGACTTCTAGTATGATATACTGATGGCCATACATCGCCATAGGTAGTGTAACAACAACAATTATACTGGTGGTAGCAAATGGGGCAGTAGGACCCACGACCTGGTGCTGATATTTCAGGTTGGCATGTTTCTGTCTAGCACAGATAAGACAAGAATATATGACATCTTAAATTGACTTAATCATCCTGTTAAACCAAAGGATCACTCGTTTGCTAAATTAAATCCTGTGTGTCTAGTCAGTAAGAAGTTTGGCCAAAAAGATCCTCAGTTTTAACCAGTGCCTTACGATATTATGACTGTTCAGAAGCTCAATAGGCTTATTCAAATAAATCTGACTCTTCTGGTCAAATTTGGTCTTAATTTTCCATATGAATTTGAGAAACTTCTAATGAGGCAGGAAAAGGTATAAGCTGAGATTTCTGACTTGACAGCTTGAGCACTCTTCAAGAAAAACTCTGATAAAAAATCAGATTAAGAGAAGTAAGAAAATAATTTTACTTAAGTGATACTATTGGATGCTAATTCATTAAGCCAGGTGCTGGTATTTATGCCTCTAGGGCATCTCCTGGCCACATTTCAAGCATGCAGTTCCAGCAGTTAATTATTTTTACCTCAGTTCAGCCCTTTTACTGATAGGACTATGACCTATTTATAGGACTATTGGTGGCAAAATAATTTCATATTTAGGAAGGTTTCAGGGACAAAAATTACAACACATGTGCAAAATTGTCCAAAAATTACCCAAATTTGAGTTTTGTCATAAGCTGATGAAATACAACTTCTGGGAAATTTGGCATTGATTTTAGGTAAATGACATATCTAATCAGGATGTTGGCAGGACTCACGTAATAGCACTAGATAATCCCATTTGGGATTTGAAATGCATATGCTATCATGCCAATTGTTTGGACCAACATGCAAACTTTACCATAAAGTGGGAAACTGATTGAAAAAATATGATGGAAATCCTCTAGCTCTATTTGTCCTTGGGATTTTTAGAGGTATTCTTAGGGATCAATACTTAGACGATTTCTTAAAAATAAATGGTCAATTTTGTATCTAATTGATCAGGACTAGTTTGCTGAGTTTGTTGTACGTTTAATTGACCTGAATAAAGTGAAGATATTTGGCCCAAGCTGTCAAAAGAAAATCTAGCCTAATTTGATATTGGGTAATTTGGCCTGGAGTCATTATAGAAATAATTGGCCATAGTTAATTGCTAGGGTAATTGGACAATATATAGAGAGGGTAATTAACTTGTGTTGATGGTTGTAGTAGGGTATTTTAGGTCAATCATTAGAATTTGAAATCTCCCCTTACTTGGCTTGAACATAAGCCCTAAAATTCCCAATCAGAATCAATGATTGTCATCATTCTTTTGTTTATAACCCAAATTGCTGATAGATATGGGGACAGGTGCATAGCCTTAACTTTGGCCCTAATTGCTGATAGATTTAAAGTCAGATCCCCTTCCCATTAAAGAGTGAACTATAGTATTAAATGATTAGAGATTTGAATATTAATTCTTTTTTATTTTGTTTTTAATTTAATTTAATTTAATTTTTTTATTATTTTATAATTTTTATTATTTTTCCCCATTTTTGTAATGCTATTATTATATATATGTTTCTCTTAATTATCCAACTTATTGAACCTTATTTGTAATCTTGCATGGACCCAGTTGTATATATGACTGGTCCTAACATCCTTGATTGTGTAGATGAATTGGGATGTATTATCAATTATTTTGAATGGCCCAACTCAGATGCAATCTAGCTTTTGCAATTAGCTTAAGCCATGAGTGTTACAAAATAAAACTTCATTGCCTACTTTGAAGTCAGCCACTTTTTAGCAACTTTATTAATTTTTTTCATGTTGGGCCTTTTTCATGACAAAACTGTTGTCAAAGGCTTAAGCTTGCAATTTGATTAGGGTACCACAAGCTTCTTACCATATTGAGGGTAGCTGTTCACATCAGAATCTTCTAGGACTGAATATAATAGTGATGGTAGGACTGGATGTCTTCCACATAATAACTGAAAAGTGGAAATACTGGTAGCTGAATGGTAGGAGATATTGTAGGCAAATACTGCTGAACTAAAATAGGTACTCCACTCAGATGGTTTAGCTGAGTTAATTTCCTGATGATATTCACCAATGTCCTTTTTGCTCGCTCAGTCATACCATTAGTTTTGGGATGATATGGAGCGGAAAGCTTTCCTTGTACTCCCATTAATTGATTGAGCTTGGTGAGTACAAGGGCGGTGAAATTTGTTCCATTATTGGTAATAATAATCTGGGGACATCCATATAGGACCAATTGTCACCTAAATAGGGCATAACGAGGTTGCAGATATGGGCATCAAGTGAGTTGATAGGGATAATCATTTTTCATGGTCTGATGTTCCCTGCACTACTTTTCAAACAGCTTGAGATAAGAGTGAACGTTATCATCCCTATCAAAGTTTGCCAAATTTAATGTTTGATGTTATCTCACCCTGTATTGGGCATAGGTGCTACACTTCCTATAGTACTTGACTGCCTTGGCATAACTTGGCCAATATCAGCCCTCTTTCCCATTGGAGAGTATCTGGAGTCAGAATTGATGCCACAACTTTAGGCATAAGAAAGGTGTTCAAAATATAAGTTTCATTATTAATGTCAATTCCCAAAGATTCAATTTTATGATATTGCTCCAAAAATCTGAATTCTGTTACTTGAATTCAGCCCTTGTTTCAAACAATTGCAAGTTCAATATTATAAAAAGAGTGTTTCAGATGAAAATGACAATAAAATCGACCAAAAGACCTTGGTCAATTTCCGGTGGAACCCCTCAAATCAGGGTAACACTTCTTTTGAAACTCAGTCAAAAACAACAATCTTAGGTAGATGTATTGCAAAGAATTGTTGACCAAATCTGGGGAGCCATTCTGAGGTCCCTCCTCCTCTTACAGCAAATTTAGTAAAGCCATCACTGCGGAGAAAAGCCCCTTTTATAAGGTTGGAAGGGGTCCCACAAGGTGAAAATATTTTTGCGCCTAATGATTGGGTAAAAATATAAAATCATTGCCTCATGGATATATCCTACCTGTGATCAACTTTCCATCAGCTGTTCCATCAATGCAAGGCGAGTCTCTAGTGATCAAATAGATCAAATCCCCATATTACCCATTTGGACATTATTAAGCAATCTGAACTTCACATTGTTTTCCCTTTGAGCCTCAATATAGGTTAAATAATAAGCTATCAGATACCAAGAGGGTTCTCTTTTCTTTGCCCCCCGCAGTTACAAATAAATTCCACAAAAACATAGTACTTTTATTTAAGTTTTATTAGTGGTCAATTATCCCCCTACAGAAGAAATATCCTGCAGTATAGAAATTAACTTCACCTGCAAATAATTGTTGCAATTTAGGCGTGAAAAGCACCAGTGAGACTAAAAAACCTAATTTAACATAAGTGGTGCTCACTACAGTGGGCCCTGTACACCACAAATCTTCTGTTCAAACATGACAATTGCATATGAATCCTTGTTAGCTGCTTTAGAGCGACAGTTAGCTAGTGCTTTGTCCCACCTTAAAAAGGCTTGAGCAGCACTCTTCTTAAAGCTTTTATGGGACCTCCTCTACCATCCATAAACACCTGCTCTGAGATAAGTTCACCCCTGGTAAAGGCAATATTACATCCTTCCTGTATGTTTATTAATCAGTAATGGAAGGAGCGACTGACCAGCCAAAAATCAGGTACATCCTCCCCTGCTTGAGTCATATGGCTCAAGAAGTTATATTCCCCACATGGTCAATCTCAGCACCTGGGCGGAGGTTAAGCAAGCGCTTAATGAGGAATTTGGATCCACAAAAAGCTTACAACGGCAAAAACAGGCCTTTGTGTGCATTAGCATGCAAAAAGGAGAATCGATACCCTCTTTTATTTAGCGATTTTATAATGAAGCTCAACCTATGTTACTGGCAAAAATTCTACCTCTAGATGATGCCATTGCTGCTACTTTGGCTGGTTTAACGCTTCAACCTTCTTTGGAACTGCATATTTCTTCAGTCAAGCGCACTTTCAACTGTACAAGATATTAAAGAGGCCTTGTTAATGGTGGCCGACTATCTGAAAGTGATACTACGCAAGGAGCTCTGAGGTGAGAATCTACTATAACCCCTCCAGCCTCCTATATGGCTGTCTCCCTTTGAAAATCTGTTCCTGTGGAGCTGCCACAACGAGATTATCCTCCCCATGTGAGGATAGGCAGAGGATACTAGCAGTGATGGGACAGCGCTCCCTTTCATCTTCATCTCCCAAAGTGCAGCCAGTAAAGTTAGCTTCCAGTTTGCCCTTCTCTCCTCCTTCTTCAGAGAGGCCTTCCAAAGTGCCTCAATTGTCACGTCCCACCAAGGCAATATCTCTACCCCTATGCCATCTCCATTGGAAATCACTAGCTTAAAACCTGTAGCCATGGGGAAGCCCAAACCCTCTGTCAACGTCTAAATGTAGAGCCATAACCATTACCACATCTCTACAAAAAGTTACCTTGGTAAGTGAGCGCCCCTAGGACCTCCCCTGCAACAAGGGAAGCCCTGACCTCACCTTCTAACCGATGGAAGATTTGACGTGCATTGAGAATCCCTCTGATGATGAATCTGAAGGGGTTGTGAAGATATCAGTCACTATGATTTAAAAGCCCCAGATAAAGTGGAGATACCCACCAGGTTGAACCCTGATAGAGTGGACATTGCTAAGATCCCTCGCCAAACTTATCTCCGCCAAGTTTTGAGGGGGTCTGAGGTCATTTACACTGCCAGTGACGCTGACCAGTTTATTGCCACCTCAATCCACCCAAATCAGTGTGTTCATACCCCGCAGTTTATCCAGGAGAAATACCCTGAGACTGCCAAATGACTTGCCTCTACTCTCCGTTTAAAAAGGTCTTCGCTTTTTCCCCCAAATTGAGTGAAACCTTAACCAAAGTAGAGGTTGTTGTCAATGGAGTACAGGTTAAAGCTATCCTTGACACTGGGTCCCCAGTAAACGTTGTGTCGTCAAGACTTATTAAAAAATTAAACTGGTACCCAACCTCAACTGCACTCTAGAATTTGGGACTGCAAGCCCAAACAACACCTGCGCCATCAGGGTGTACTCTTTTCTGCCGATCCATTTTGAGAAGCTCATCTGGTAAGCTACAGCAGTGGCCCTAACTGACAATAATATGATCTACACATTAGTACCCAGTACATGCTTGAGTATGAGGGAATTATTAACTTGAAGCAGGGTTATCTATCCCTGCTTAAACATGAGGTTCCCTGATTTTGACCAATGAGGAGCTTAATGAAAAAGATTATGTTTGCACATTTGATTATCACTCTTCCGCTATAACCCTATATTATACCATAGCAGGATGACATACAAAATTGTTGCCTCAATCAGTGAACGCTCCAGAGGGTAGCCCTTTCTATGCTTCTGAAGAGGTGGTCATCAAGGCTGGTGAACAAAAGGTAGATGACACAAAGATTACTGTGTAAATACCTCACAACTGCCTACTGCACCTAATTAGCATTGTTGGAGTTAGTCCTTTAGAGCCTAATATTGCTGGGCGTGCAAACCACACTTATCAATGACCAATCAATTTCCTGCTAGGAAATCTCACCAAGAAGGAATGGTTGTAAAAAAGCATCAGGAGATTGGAAGAGATATACTGATTCCCCTTGAGGAAGTAAAAAAAGTTCACTGTATCAGGTCTATGGCAGATATGGGCTTACCCGCTAACCACTCTTTATGTATCCTACCTTTTTTTAATATCTCCAACGAACTAACCCCAGCTGAGCTGGATCAATTTCACACCCTACTCAAAGCATACGGCGACATTTTCTCCAAATCCAACAATGGCAATGGGAACATGAAGGGTTGGACTCACACTATTGATGTTAAGATGCCCAACTAATTCGCTCCAAACCCTACCCCAAATCCAAAGTTGAAGAGTTAATGATACGATGGAGCTCAAACAGCTTCTGGATGCTGGGTTGCTAGTGCCTTATCCAAAGCCCTTGGTCATTCCCGCTCCTATTGATAAAGAATAAAAATGGAGTTCATTGGGTATTGATGGACTACCACAAATTAAACACCCTCATAAAGAAGGATAGTTACCCTATCCCACATATTGATAACGCTCTGGCCCAACTCTCTAAGTCTAAATTCTTCTTTGCCATGGACTTGACTAGCGGTTATTGGCAAATGGACTTTTCCCCAAGACCAGGAGAAATGTGCTCTTATTTGCAGTGAAGGTCTCTTTCAGATTACCCAACTACCACAAGGGTTATACAACACACCCGCCACTTTCCAGTGGGCAATGGATCACATTCTCCAGAATCTTAAGCTGAGCTGTATAATTTTATATCTTGATGACATCAACTTCTTCTCCAAGACTTTTAACAAGCACCTCACGCATCTAAAGAAGGTGTTTCAATGCTTGATGGTGTCTAATATTAAACCGAAGCCCTCCAAATGCACATTATTACGGAAGAAGCTGTAAATTCCTGAGGCATGCTATCTCACAAGATGGAATTCAACTCCTACAAGAAAAGATTTAAGAAATATCCAAGATGCCCACTCCTAAAACCCTTCACAACATCCAGGTATTCTTGGGCATGATGGGGTATTACCATCAATTAATCCAAATTCAACTGGCTTAGTGAGCCCCTCGTATGTCTCCTGGCTAAGAACACTCAATTCCATTGGGGTGCTGAACAAAAGGCCGCGTTTGAGACCCTGAAGACGCTATTACAAAAAAGGCCTATCCTCCATCACCCTGAATATGACAAGCCTTTCATGTTATTCACAAATGCCTCTGATTACGCCGTTGGACTAGCTTGGCTCATTTGGATGAAAAATGGGGTTGATCATCCTGTGTCTTATTTCAATAAGATGCTCTTAAAATCTGCGCACAACTATAGCATCACTGAAAAAGAATGCATTGCTGTCTTACTTGCGGTCAAATACTATCATCCTTCTTTATATGGGACTTTATATAAAGTAATTACTCACCACACATTCTTGAAGTGGTTACAAAATATGAAGGACCCCACTGGACGGTTGGCTTGCTGGGCTCTTAAGCTCCAACACTAAGACATGATTATAGAGCATCAAGCTGGGATTAGCCATATGAACGTTGATGGATTGATGTGGCTACCTGTCCTACACCTTGACAATAGTGAAGAAGAAAGGTTTCATGACCTCCTCATGACTCCTGATGCATGGGCTGATGAAGATGAACCAGTACAAAAGATAATAGCATGGCACTCCTGCAACACCAAGGTGTAAAAGTGGGAAGTTATACAAGAAAGTAGGAGTAAACTGGTTGCACTATCTCTAGCCATCTGAGTGAGTACCTATGATCATGGAGTCTTACACTATTTTTGGCCATGGAGGAGTCTAAAAAACCTACAAGTGGGTCAAAGAGCGGTATTACTGGGAAGGCATCATGGAGACCATAGCTGAAGTCCTGGATACCTGTCTGACCTGTAAAAAGCAATCCAACTATAAGACCCAGTATAAGTTTTAACTGACTACGCCCCAACAACCCTTTCACACCATAAGTTTGGATGTGGTAGGGTCTCTACCTCAGAACACTGGTGGCAATTGTTATATCCTGGTCAGAATTGATCATTTCATCAAATGAGTTGAAGCTGTTGCTCCCCCCACTCAAACGGCTAAAGACACTTCTACCTTTTTACATCAAAATATTTTTACATGGCATGGCTGCCCCCAAGTCCTCCTTTGTGACAATGGGAATAACTTTACCTCCCAAATGATAAAGCTCATCACCAACTCCATGGGAACACAACAACTCTTCTCAGCCCCCTACAACCCATCCACTAATGGGGCCATAGAAAGAGTTAACAGAACTCTAGTCTTTATACTCTGCAAAATGGCCAATTCAGACCCTCTCCACTGGGATCTCTACTTACTCAGCGCGCTCATAGCTTATCATATTGGTTACCATTGCATCCTCAAAATGTCCCCTTTCCGTGTGTTGTATGGTCGAGAACCTGGGGTTCCAGCTCTACTAGCAAAAGATATTTTCACTGACAGAACTGACCTAGAGCAAGCCATGAAAAAGTTGGCCCAACACATCATCCAACTACAATCAGAGGCTATGGCTAACTTGGCCAAGATGATCACCAAAGAAGGCCAAGCAGCTAATGAGCTCTATCCCCTCTCCCTTCCTTCCAAGTATCCAGCTTGGTAATGTATTACCAAAACTGCATCACACCTAGAAGTGAGAAGCTCAGATTAATCTGGGAATGACCCTTTGTAGTCATATATAAGCGAGGGGATGAAAACTCCATCAAATCCTTTGCTTTTGGAGTAACCATCAACTGGGTTCA
Source organism: Massospora cicadina (assembly GCA_022478985.1). NCBI lineage: Eukaryota > Fungi > Entomophthoromycota > Entomophthoromycetes > Entomophthorales > Entomophthoraceae > Massospora > Massospora cicadina. Next base: position 34,161 of record JAKSZP010014479.1, read on the forward strand.
TGGCCAGTTTTTACGCCTTTATTCACCTCCTAACACTCTTGAAGGGGGTAATGTCAGACAATTGCAAGTCCAATATTGTAAAAAAAGTGTTTTGGATAAAAAAGACAATAAAATTGGCCAAAAGACCCTGGTCAATTCTTGGTGGAACCCCTCAATTCAGGGTAACACTTCTATTAATATTCAGGAAAAAAACCAGAAGTATGGGAAGTCAGATTGCGCTAAATTGTTGACTGAATCTGGGTGGCCATTCCTAATGTCCCTCTCCCTCTTACAGTAAATTTAGTAAAACCATCACTGCAGAGACAAGCCCCTTTTATAGGGTTGGAAGGGGTCCCACAAGGTGAAAATGTTTTTGCGTCAATGATTGGGTAAAATTTATAAAATCATTGACTCATGGACAAATCTTACCTGTGATCAACTTTCCATCAGTTGTTCCATTAATGTGAGGCGAGTCTCCAGTGATCTGATAGGTTGAATCCCCATATTCCCTAATTTGGACATTATTAAGAAATCTGAACTTCACATTGTTTTCCCTTTGAGCCTCAATATAGGTTAAATACTAAGCTACCAGACATCAAGAGGGTTCTCTTTTCTTTGCACCCCTGTTGGAATTTCAGATGACCACATAATCCAACCCTTTGACTGAATATGAGATTTGACAATTAAGTTATACTCGTAGAGGATTGGCAATAGTGGCTGATTGATAAGAATACCGTCAGGTGGCATACCCAATGATATTAGAAGTTGCCAACTAATGAATTGTTGTCAGGCATCATCTCCAATAATATTTGAGGCTGCTGACAGATAATTTCGTTGGGCATCATCCCTGACGAAATTAAGCAATAATTTGATATTGGGATAATACCCAATAGTCAAATTATAGGGAATCGTTCAGAGTGGAATGGATTGGAGTCATCAGAAACTACCAAAACATTTGAACGCTGGAGGGAGAGTGGAATTGTTATCAGCCAAAACAATCAGTTTCATGTACCTAATACCAATTGTTTGGTCCTTTGAACGCCTGAGGATTATGCTGCCTAAGAAACCCAAGGCAATGGTACCTGACGAGATTTTGTGCCTAACACTGAGGGTCAAACCAGTATAGGAGCACAAATATTCTCATTGGACAGCTGAAAAGTTGTGTTCCAATTCTAACTATAAAAGCCCCAAATAATTCCCTAATAAAAGCAGATTCAAACTGATATTAGCTTATTTGTTTAAACATTGGTTGTTTTAAGCATTACTCTTAAGAGGAGAGTGCAAGGATCAGATATCCTTAGGTTGGCAATATCAAAATCTCCGCTTGGCGCTGAGAAGGAAATAGGGAAAGTGTTCCCTACCAGTATCAAAATATCTTCAAGAGGAAGAAGCACCAGTTTAGTGTTGGACTTTACTCTTAACGTGGCTTTTGGGCAATCAACCATAATAATAGTCTTCATACTATTATTTCCCCAGTTTACCAAAATCATTCAAATAATCAACGCCAGGATCCACAAATCTATGCAGTTATAATCTAGGGACAGAAGCGAGCAATCAAAGCCCAAGATTTTAACATTGGTCCTCACTATGGGGGTAGTTGAGTTGTCAAAAGCCAATTTAAAATAACGATGTCTTTTAAGAAAGAGCTTTGGAAGCTCTGGGTGGAACTACAGGCCTTCAATAAAAATGTGCTCAGCTTGGCATCTCAGGCCAATGTTAGTACATTGGAGGAGCATATGATTAAGGCAGAGGAAACGCTTAAACAATTAGGAATAGTTAATAACGACCTATGCGGAAAAGTTGCCTCTTTGAAGTGGAAAGAGGGCGAACTCATCAAAGAAATTTTATCTCATAAAACTGAATGGGAAGTGGATCAAGAATGCATCTGACAATTTCATGAGGAGATGATGAAAATGACCAAGCGGATAGAGGAGTTGGAGAAACACCAAATTGATTGTGAACAATTCGAGGCGAATGATGCCAAAGCAAAGGCATGTGAAAACCAAGCAATAAGACCTCTCTGCCCCAAAACATGCCTAAACCATTTGCTGGTGTGTCAGAAATGACTCCTGAAGTCACTCCAATGGCTTCTCGACTAGCTGGGTCAGGATCTCCTATTAGCGGAGCAACTGAGGAATTTTGAAATGTGCCAAAATTGCCCACCTTTCACCAGGATAACGCCCTGGCATTCTTCCGCTTATTTGAGATGACCATGTTCTGCTATGCGGACTGACAAAAAGCAGTGACCATAATGAACTGCCTTAGCACAGACTGCCAAAGTCTGGTGCTTCCTCATAACAATGGGGACAATTGGTCATTTGTGGAAGCCAAAGCCACCATTATGTTGGAGTTTGGAAGCCCTACATGGATGGTGAATCGTAAACAAGAGTTCATGGGTATCCAATTCCTCAAAGATGAGAATCTGGCTAGTTTCACCGATCATTTTTACCAAGAAGCTCAGATCTTGGCAGGAGCAGATGTGGTAAGCGACTTTGACACCTGCATAGCCATGCAGTCAGCACTTTGGCCCTACTGAGACTTGCATTGGATTATGGTGGTGGCGCTAGTAACTGAAACAACAACCTCTCAGATGGTGGACCACCTGAAGATGCTTGGAGCCACGTTTGATGCTCCTATTCGTACTTTTAAAGTAATTCAGATGAAGGCCCAAAATATTGTCAAATTTGCTGAGCCATTTAAAGAATCTGAGGGTTGAGTTGTGTTGGGATGTAAACCTGAAGTTCAAAAATGAGTGGACAAATTGACAAACCGCTGTTTCCAATGCGGGAAGTTGGGACATGTAATTAGCCAGTGTCAGGAAAGAAAGCTGAAGGATTAGATTAATCTCGTTCAACCTCAAGAGACTGGTTCAGATTCAGGAAAAGGACCAGCAGTCTATATCAGGGATGATCTAGTACTGCTGATAAACCTGTCCCGCCTGACATAATGAGACAGGAAATCAATATCTCTGATCTATTTGTGGATGATGACTTGACAGATCCGCTCCATCAGGGAATTAACTTGGATGTTAACGCTATAACTCGAGCCAAAGCAAAGGGGATTGGTACCAAAATTGTTAGCAAGGTTGCTTGGACCTACATATGACAGCTCGCAGAGAAAGTTAGATCTTCTGAGAGCCCTGAAGACTTAGTCAAAATGAAGTTGGATGAGGCTAACATTTCTTTACCTATCAGCGCGATCAAGGAGTCATTCCCCAATCTACTCACTCAAATAATCCACACACTTGATTTGGTTAATAAAGCTGCTATCCATTCAGTAAATACTTTATTACAGTACTCGGAGTGCACCTATGCTAATATTCTAGTCAATAGGATAAGAGTCTGAGCCATAATTGATAGTGGAGCGCCAATCAACATCGTTTTCACCAAATTAGTGAAACATATGAAAATCTCACCATATTTGGTGCACCAAAAAGACTATGGAATGTTTGGACCAGATGTTACCATCTCATGTGGAGCCTACAGTGCACTACCACTTTGGTTTGGATTGCTGATGGTGTCAGCTCCTGCTATAGTACTGGCCAATCCAAACTATGATATACTTATTGGGACAAAATTCTTGAGGAAGTATGGGGTGAAATGTGATTTTGAAGAAAACACCCTGACGATATTGGGGCAGACGTTGCCTTTGGTTTACCAGTGGAAAGGAGAAACTCCGCTGACAAAGAAGAATAACTTTGTCAATTTTCTATCTTGATGGTATTATACCCATTCAGTATAAACTAGAAAGACAGAAACTGAAACCAATGCTGATGGAAATTATGGAGAACCATGGAATACCTCTAAGGGCGAATGCAGCGAACACTATTCCGCCAGGGCTCAAATCATAGTTAACACTGGGTTAACAGTGGAACTTCCTAAACAGCTATATGGAGAAATCATCAATCCATGAAAAAACCAAGGATCAAACCGTGGGTTGTGCCCAGAATCTTAATGCAAGGTCACAAAGAGATATGAGTATTAGTAGCCAATCTGGGAGAAAAGCTGATGGAAATTGAAAAAATTAAACCATTGCATTTCTGCACTTGCTCCCAATGGCGGAACTATATGCTTTTCATGAATTTGGATCACTTTCTGAAATGGGATTGCCAGCGGGAGTTACCAAAAAGTGTCTTAACGTATCAGTGGATCGTGAGCAGCTATCCATCTGACTATAAATCAGTAGGAGGATGTTCTCCAATTGTTTGAAAAATATTGGATGATATTAGCTCAGAACAATCATGACTTAGGATGCGCAAAAAATGTACTCCACAAAGGTGATACTGGGAATGTCCGCTGATATGAATGAGACCTGTTCATAGGTTAAGAGCAGTGTAAGCGGAGGTCAGCGATGAAAATAAGCAAGTTAGTGGAACATGGGTTACTCATTCTGTCATTGAGCCCATGAGCGAGTCCAATCCTTTTGGTAAAAAGGAGGATGGATCAAATTGAGTAGTGATCACCTATCGCTGACTAAACAAGATCACTAAAAAAGACTCCTATCCACTGCCCCAAATTGACGACATGCTTGATGGGCTTGAGGAGGCAAAATACTTTTTAGCTATAGACCTGATTTTGGGCTATTGATAAAATCAATTTGCCAAAAGAAGATCAGGAAAAATGTGTGATAATTACCACACAAGTATTGTACCAGCTGACCAGAATGCCACAAGGATTATGAAATGCACCAGCAGCTTTTCAGCAAGCTATGGATTTAATACTAAGTGACCTGAAGCTATCCTGCATGCTAGTCTACTTAGATGATATCAATTTCTTCAGTAGGATCTTCTCCTATCATTTTAAGCACCTGGAGGAAGTTTTCAAGCGGTTGTCAGTGGCAAATCTAAAAATTAAGCCAAGAAAATGCCACTTTTTCAAAAAAAGAACTTGAATACTTAGGGTTTGTTATAAACTCTAATGGATTACAACTGCAACCCATGAAAATAGAAGCTATTGAAAGGATGTCAATCCCAAAAAGTGTTTGGGATATCTAAGTCTTTTGGGAATGGTTGGGTATTATCACCAATTCATCAGAGACTTCGCTAGAATTGCCAAACCTCTATTTAACCTACACAAGGATCCAAAAAAGGGATTTGTGTGGAACAAAGAGGCCCAGAAGTCATTTGATAAGCTCCAAAAATATCTCATGAGCAGCCCAGTGTTGAAATATCCAAATTTTAGTTGTGAATTCATAATCTAAGTGGATGCCTCATCAGTGGCAATTGAAGACATTCAAAGTCAATTAGATGACAACGGGGATGAACATCCAGTAGCCTACGTGAGCAGAACACTGTCACCAGTATAAAGAAACTTTACTGTGACAGAGCGAGAGTGTCTGGCGGTCATCCATAACTGCAAACAATTCCAAGTCTACATACATGGAACACACTTTAAATTCATGACTGACCACTCATCCCTGCGCTGGTTTCAAAACCTGTGGGACCAGAAGGCCAGTTGGCCCAATGGGCTTTAAAGCTGCAAGCCTACAATTTTGAAATTATCCATTGGGCTGAGTGGTACATCAGAACGCTAACGGATTATCCTGATTGCCAGTTGTCCATGTGATATATCATCAGGCAGATGCATTATTCCAGAGGATGATCAAAGGAGATATTAGGGATGAACCCCAAGAATTTTAGAATGCATTATGAAAAGCCATGGAAAATACAAAATTTAAGAACAATCAATTATACAAAACAATCAAAGGAAAATGGGTTTTATTTCCTAAACCATCAGAACCAGCAGAAATTATTTGAGTTGCTCACTAGGTCATTGGCCATGGTGGCCTAAGGAAAACAGTGGATCATATTCACCAGTATTACTGGGAATCGATCAATTATGACGTCGTGGATTACCTAGCCTGCTGTGTGGAATGTCAACTTCACAAACCGCATAAGAGCATCATAGGATACCAGCTAGTACGCCCTGGTTTTGCATGGCATATGGTGTCCATAGACGTTATGGGACCCTTAAGTATCAGCACCAGAGGAGTGAAGTATACAATCTTCAAAATAGATCACTTAACCTGATGGGTCAAAATGAAAGCCCTCGGCAAAGTAGACGCAATAAGTATGGCGAAGTTAATGCTTGACCAAGTGATCTATTGGCATGGTTGCCCTCAAGTCATTCTCAGTGACAACAGAACCAAATTTACTTCACATGTGATTCCAAGGCTTAACGAATTAATGGGAATCTGCAGTGTTGTATCTGTCCTCTATTGTACAGAAATGAATGGAATGGTGGAAAGATTGAATGCAACTCTAGCCTCAACCTTACAAAAATTGGTTGCAGAGAAAACTTCCACTTGGGGGGCATATCTGAGTAAGGTCACTTTTGCTTATAATATCAGTTACTATTCAGCGACCAAAAAAACGCCATTCAAACTGTTATATGGGTGGAAAGCTGCATTGCCACCGATATTGTATTCAGCAGTAGAGCCATATTTGGGGATGAGTGCCAAACATTATCTATCCCAACTGGCTGATATCCTTATTGAATCACAATCTCAGGCATTTGATATGACATTGAGGAAAAGAATCAATGTGAAGTAAATGGATGACCATAATTGACTTCCATATAAAGAATACCATGTGGGCGATAGATTAGCCTATTGTGATACCCATGGGTTTTAGAGAAAATTAAGTTGGACGCCCTATGGATGAGACCATTCAAAATTACTGCCAAGTAAGCGAATGATGCCTATACAATCAAGAATACTGAGGATGGTCATAAAGTCAATAGAGTCCACGTGAAATACTTAAAGTATTGGACTTAGAGAAAAAAAATAAAAAGATAAAAAGGATGCATAAAAATACAAAAAAGCAGAAAATATTTAAAAAACAATTTAATTTGAACAGTAATGCATCTAGTGATATTCCCACCTACCAAGCGTGGAGGAAGAAATAGTAGTGGGCATGAGTCCCAAGCTTTGGCAGGATCAGGAAGGGCTGAAACTAGGCCCACTGGAATAGTCCCTATCAACGAGATGTTGAGACCCATCCTGGGGGTTGTACAGGTGTCAAGAGTGCCAACGAGACCCATCCTGGGCTTTGTACAGGTGGCAAGAGTGCCAACAACCCATCCTGGGGTTTGTACAGGTGGACCAGTTGATCTCTCACAACTGATGCAAAGATGGGACTGGCGCGGCATGATGTTGTGGGAACTGCGCTTGAAAAAAGACAGCAATGGGTAGCAACCAAGGATATGAAGTCATCATACTGAGCAGAGCATATTGGCGTTGAGTGCGGACAGAGCAGCACTACTCTGAGGACATAGAAATATGACAAATTAAGTATGTTTTCCAGCTAAGGCGGCTTCCATTCACAAGGGTTCTATCTTCTGTTGGATATCTGGTCAAGAAGGGGGATGTGTCAGAATTGCAGATGACCACATAATCCAACCCTCTGACCAAATATGAGATTCAACAATAAAGTCATAATTGTAGAGGATTGGCAATAGTGGCTGATTGATAAGAATATTGTCAGGTGGCATCCCCAATGATATTAGAAGTTGCCAACTAATGAATTATTGTCAAGGATTATCCCCAATGATATTTGAGGCCACCAACAGATAATTTTGTTGGGCATCATCCCTGACGAAATTAAGCAATAATTTGATATTGGGATAATACCCAATAGTCAAATTATAGGGAATCGTTCAGAGTAGAATGGATTGGAGTCATCGGAAACTACCAAAACATTTGAACGCTGGAGGGAGAGTGGAATTGTTATCAGCCAAAACAATCAGTTTCATGTACCTAATACCAATTGTTTGGTCCTTTGAACGCCTGAGGATTATGCTGCCTAAGAAACCCAAGGCAATGGTACCTGACGAGATTTTGTGCCTAACACTGAGGGTCAAACCAGTTTAGGAGCACAAATATTCTCATTGGACAGCTGAAAAGTTGTGTTCCAATTCTAACTATAAAAGCCCCAAATAATTCCCTAATAAAAGCAGATTCAAACTGATATTAGCTTATTTGTTTAAACATTGGTTGTTTTAAGCATTACTCTTAAGAGGAGAGTGCAAGGATCAGATATCCTTAGGTTGGCAATATCAAAATCTCCGCTTGGCGCTGAGAAGGAAGTAGGTAAAGTGTTCCCTACCAGTATCAAAATATCTTCAAGAGGAAGAAGCACCAGTTTAGTGTTGGACTTTACTCTTAACGTGGCTTTTGGGCAATCAACCATAATAATAGTATTCATACTATTATTTCCCCAGTTTTCAAAATCATTCAAATAATCAACGCCAGGATCCACAAATCCGTGCAGTTGAAATCTAGGGCCAAAAGCGAGCCATTAAAGCCCAAGGTTTTAACACCCCCACATTTACAAATAAATTTTATATAAAAACATAATACTTTTAGTTACGTTATTATTAGTGGTCAATTCATCTAATATAGATTTTTTTCCTGCAGTAGAGAAATTAACTTCTTCTGCAAGTAATTGTCATAATTTAGGAGTGGAAGGCACCAGAGAGCCTATAAAAAAGCTTAAATTTCAACACTTAGTTGTTTTTCCAAGTCTTTTTTTGGCTGAATGGGCAGAGCTTTTTTCAATTTATCCATTATAAAGTCTGGGTGTTAACTGGAAACTTTACTTTTTGAGGGATTCAACTTCTTTTTTAAATTTTTCATGTTTTTTGATAAAACTTGATTGGACGCTATGAATTTAATATCTTTGTCCACACTATCTACTCAAGAATTTGCAGTTGATAATTAAATTCTGAGTTCCCAATTCTCCCAAGTAATATCAGCATTTCTGGACTTCAATTCTGACACCAGGTTAAATTTTTGAAAGTTTCTTTTTGATTTGAGCATCCTCCTTGTCCCTAATTGGGACTGCTGTTAATGCCGCAAGTTCTTTGATGGTTTTGTTCATGTTACTCAACTCAATCTGAACATATATCTAAAATTTAACATGTTATTAATTTAAGTCCAGGAGCTCTCTTCAGCTTGAAGTAGACTGTGTGGTGAGTCGTTCTGTCTGAGATAATAGGAAATCAGAATGAATTTCCAGTTTTTGACAGAGGGTATTCATGTTTTGTACCCATTTGTGCAATAGCCCAAGGTGATCAAGAACATCTGCAGCTATATTTGAGACTCCTTCGTTTAGTAGCTCCTCAAAGGTGTTTAATCTCTGATGAACTTCATTGGTAAGTCCTGTATTATCCACAATTGATTTTTAAATTTTGGTAAAACTGAAATATAATTTGTATAGTAGAGCATTTCAGGAAGATTGTTCTCCCCAATGTACATAGTAGATTTCCATGAGTTCCAAATTTTTTCTAGAAAGAATTCGCTGGGTATGCTTGATTTAGGTTGGACAAAGCTAACCAGGAATTCATTAGTTGCTTAAATGCTGTGAGACGTCTAGCAAGAGATGCCATGGTTGTATCACAATACTTTATGTATATCTCCTTCTTTAATGCCTGATCCTTGAGGTAATAAAACAGGCCAAAAGATGGATCAATTTGTGAATTACCAATCCTAAATTGAAATATAAAGCTACCAGCATGGCCTTTATGCTTTCATATGTAAGATCAATCGGGATTGTTGAATCTACATGAGTTACCCCCACCGGTATAAAATTCAGGGTTTAGGAGGTACCCGTTTTGGAGCTTTGGAATCTGGTATTAAAATAATCAGAGATTTCATTGTCACTAGTTTCCATCTCATTGTCACTTTCTCTTCTGACTGAATCTGCCAGATACTGGTTGTGTGGGTCCATCTCAGAGAATGTCACTAATTTTGAGTGAGCACCATTTGTTAAAATCAAGGATCGTTCACTTGTAAAATAAAATCCTGCAAGTCTCATCAGGAAAAGTTTGGCTAAAAGATACTCATTTTTAGCCAGTAGCTTGCAGTATCTTGACCGTTCAGAAGCTCACAAGGCTTAGACAAATAAATCTGACTCTTGATGATATTGGGTTTAATTTTCTCTATGAATTTTAGAAATTCTACTGAGGCAGGCAAAGGTACAAGATGAGATTTCTGGCTTAAGAGCTGTTTGACATCTTAAGAAAAGACTCTGAAAAAATCAAATTAAGAGAAGTAAGAAAATAATTTTACTTAAGTGATATTATTGGATGCTTGTTCATTAAGCCAGGTGCCAACAAGTATGCCTCTAGGGCATCTCCTGGCCACATTTCAAGAATGAAATTGCCTCAGTTAATTATTTTCCACCTCAATTCTGCCCTTTTCTGATAGGACTATGACCTATTTATAGGACTATTGGTGGCAAAATAATCTCATATTTAGGAAGGTTTCAGGGACAAAAATTGCAACACAAATGTGCAAAATTGTCCAAAAATCACCCAGTTTAAGTTTTGTCATACTGTCAATGAAATAAAACTTTCAGGAAATTTGGCAATGATTTTAGGTAATTGCATACCTCTAATCAGGACGTTGGAAGGCCTCACTCAATAGCATTAGGTACTCCCATTTGCGCGGTTTATGTGCATGTGATATCATGTCAATTACGTGGATCAACATACAAAATTTACCATAAAGTGTGAAATTAATTGCAAAAATATAATGGCAATCTTATAGTTTTATTTGTCCTTGGGATTTTTAGAGGTAATTTTAGGGATCAATACTAAGACGATTTTTTAAAGATAAATGGTCTATATTGTACAATTAAACAGGACCAGTTTTCTGAAATTGTTGTATGTTTAATCAACCTGAACTAAGCGAGAGTAGATAGCCTGAGCTGTCAAAAAATGAAATTGGCCTAAATTAACATTGTAATATTTGGCCCAAGTCATTATAGATTTAATTGGCCAACGTTGATTGCTAGGGTAATTGGCCAATGGTATATAGAGGGTAATTGGCCTGATTTTATGGCTGGTGAATGGTTATTTTTGGGTCAACCACCAGAATTTGACACATTTCTTCTCAATAGTATTGCCCTTGCAACCACTGATGGGTTTTTCTTTATGGCGCCATGGCCTACAGTCAAATGGCCTTAAGGGAAGTTTCTTTTCTAGCCACAGGTGTACATAAGGCATCCAAGAGGATCCAATCTGTTTATACAATAGTTAATCTTCAAACAATGTCTGTAAAGTCATCTGCTTCCATTGTTGCTGTCAGAATTTTAACCAGATAATTTCTTCAATGATTAATTAATATTTGGATGAAATGGCCAATCCCAGCGGAATGTCTCATTGACTGATTTTTTTAGTGTTGTAAGCGATTGCAAGATATTTTCTCCCTAAATGGGTTGAGCTAAATCACATGTTACACTGAGATTGAGAGTTAAATTTGAGCGGAGCCAATCAATGACCCTGATTTGTTTATAGAACACTGGCGACTAGTAGCCAAGGATGATTCATTTATATTATTTAAGTAATGTTGGAAGAAACAATGATTTTAAGTTTGAGGTGGTTGATGTTGTTTATGGAGCCTCATATATAATAATTGAATATAACTGGGAAAGGTGATTCCCTAAAAAATTGACCACAAAGAGTTTAAAATGTATTATCAGCAAGAAGCTAATATCCCAAGTTACTCAAGCAGCCAAAGATGTTTCTGGCGCATAATTAATGTGTTGAAACCCAATTTGATATTTATAGAATAATTTATATGGCTCACCAGCGAATGAAGACTGAGGATGAGATGAAAATAATACATGGACATTGGGAAGGGCAGGGTGAGAGGGTGACACCAAGTAAGAGAGAAGCGCAGTGGTAGAGAGGATGGTTGGCTGGAAGAACCAGCAAAGAGCTGATAGGTTAGAGTGGGGTGTAGTAGCCCATTTGTACATATGTATAACTGGTATTTCCCTTTCAAAAAACTCCCTTTGCCTAATCTCAATTTATTATAAGTTTATGTTTTAAACTTGTTGGTTTAGGTTTATTATTGGAAGTTCCTGAATGGCGCAGGTGACACACCAAGGGTCAGCCAGCGCTGCTGGTCCTAACGCTTAAGGCAAAACGGCAAGGGTCAGCCAGTCTTAATACTGGTTAGCCTGCCTACCAGCAGAGCCACTGTTACCAGAAAAGTGATTTTCTGACATTGGTGCTCACTAAAGGGGGGACTGTTGGTTGGTGTCAGAGTAACTAAAGATTGGTGAGGAGGAGGTAAGAATGGGCCATCAGTTCATCCAATGTGGGGAAGAGCATGCTGGTGTGACTCCAAACCGGTGGTGAGAATTCCAGCAATTGTTGGTGGCGGGGATGGGCAAGCCCTGGACGCCCCACACGCCAAAGTTGAAAGTAGGAGGAATACCATCTGGTAAAGTGGTGGGAAATGTCAGAATTTTAACCTTATGGAATCCTCCAATGATTAACCAATATTTGGGATGAAATGACCAAACCTGGAAGAATGGATTATTGACTGGATTTTGTAGTGCTTTAAGAGATTTATAGGCAGTAACTCACCAATTGGGTTGGGCTGAATTAATTTTTCGCCAAGATTGGGATTTTGGTTTATCCAAAGCCAATAAATGGCCCTGAAATAGTATATGGATCACTGGAAACTAGTAGCCAAGGATGTCTATTTATATTGTATAAGTAATGTCAGCAAAAACTGACAATCCCAATTTTGAGGTGCCTGAGGTTGTTTCTGGCGCCTCATATATAATAATCAAGTATTTCCTGAGAAAGGCGATTCCCCTGAATAATCATCTACAAAGAGCCAAAATATGTTATTGACAAGAAGCCAAGATATCATGAGTTGCACAAGCGGCCTAAAATGTTTCTGGCGCATAATTACTAAATCAAAACCCAATTTGATATTTATTTATATAATAATTTATATGGCTCACCAGTGATTAAAAACTGAGGATGAGCTGAAACTAATATTTGGACATTGGAAGGATGGGGCAAGAGGGTTAACATCAGGGAAGAGAGAAATGCAGTGGAAGAGAGTGGTTGGCTGGAAGAACCAGCGATGAGCCAATAGGTCAGCGAGGGGCTCAGTAGCCCATTTATACATATAAAATACCTAGTGCTTCACTATCAATAAGTATCTTCCTTTGCTTAATCTCCCTTCTGATATAAGTTTATGTTTATTCTTGTTAATTGGGGGTTAAGCCGGATAAATTACCTAATGGTGTTAGTGATAAACCAAGGAATCAGCCAGCGCTGCTGGCCCCATTGTCTAAGGTAAAAAGGCAAGGGTCAGCCAGTCTTCATACTGTTTGGCCTGCCGACCAGCAGAGCCCACTGTCACCAGAAAATTCAATCCTCTGACAGTTGCTAAACTGCAGGAGTCTCTCAGCTCAATTTCAACAGGCTTTTAATTTGCTCTTAAAGTAAGATTTTATGGAGGCATAGAGGGTTTAATATGGGTAATTGCAACAATCCATCAGTTTTTTGATGTATCATTCCAGCGCAATTAGAATGGAAAAGTCATAACTCTGAAGTTTGAAGGCCTATAGGAAAGATATCCATTTGAATCCTTAATCTGTTGTAGCTGCCATAGAGAGGCATGGTCCATATTTACTGTAAAATGATATCCTTACAAGAAAGGACAAAAATGCTTAATTGCAAGCAAGGAAACTAGGCATTATCAATTAGTAATGCTTCCATTCCCCTCCACCCAACTTAACATTTTATTGAAGTACATTATAGGATGATCAGATTAAATTGCATCAAGTTGTGCTAGAATAGCCTCAACAGTCACATCACTAGCGTCAGTAAATGGATAAACGGTTTTCAAACTCAGTATGCTTTAATACTGGGGTGGTCACAAGAGCTTACCTCAGGACGTCAAAAGCTTGTTGTTAAGTTACTTCCCTTTGGAAAGGAACCTCCTTGTGGAGCAGAAATGTCAGCAGTTTGATGGACGCAGCAAAGTGGGATAAAATGTAAGTAATAGATGACATCCTGAATAAAACCCAAATATCGAATAGGATGGATGAATTGAGTCATCTTCTAAATCACGAACACTTTGTTTGGTAGCAGCAAGATCCCTTCCCAGGTACCTTTATTCCCAAAGAATTATATGTAAGCTTGGAAAAAACGCCATTTGGCTAGTTTTAGCTTCAACAACACTGAACAGAGAGCTCAAGCTCTTCCCTTAAGTAAGCAAAATGTTGGTTGAAAGTGCAAGATTTTATAGTCACATTATTAAGGTAAACTAACATACATGACATCTTCAAGTCCCCTAGCAGGCCATCCATCACCTGTTGGAACATAGTCGGGGTGCTGTATAGTCCTTGGGGCATTTGTATAAGTTTATTAAACCCTCACTTGCTATGAAATAACATTTCTTCCGATTCTCCAGTGTAAGCTCAATCATCCAGTAGCCACTAGCAAGATCCATTGCAAAGAAGAATTGGGAACAAGCCAGTAGTCAAAAGAGATCATCAATCCTTGGTAGTAGATAACTGTCATTTTGAGTAATGGCATCCAACTGGTGGTAAGCCTTTACCACCTGTCGCCCCTCATCCTTTTTGTGCATAAGTAGTAATGGCAAGGCCCATGGACTTTGTGAGGGCTTAAGTAATCCAACGTCCAGAAGTTGCTTCAGCTCCTTCATCACCTGGGCTTCTTCAACCTTAGTTTTCCAGTAGGCCAAGCCTGGGTTTGCAATAAATGGAAAATATCAGTTTCTGAGATCCATAATTGCAAATAGATTTGGTGCTAACTGACAGTGCCAAAATATACCAACTCAGAATTGGTTGCAAGATTAAATAGTAGATTTTCCAACCTAAATACGCAAAAATTCTACCAAAACAATTCCTAAAAGATGAAACGGTAAGTGTGGTGGTCAGCAAACCCAGAATCAATCCTTATTTTATTCTCAAATAAAAGGACCACCAAGTAGAGCTTGTCTGAGAAGCAGGTCTGAACTCGCTCCACAGGAAGGGGAAACCCAAGGAAACAATTCCAAAGTGAGCTTCAGAATTCATGGTGTGACCTCTTAAGGTTAGCCTTTCAGGGGCCTTACTTGACCATCAATTAGGCTCTTGAGAGCTTAAAGAATGGCCCAGGTGAGGCACAACCCAGCACCCAAACCAAACTTAACCAAAAAAATCTTTTTAAATAATTTGACTTGGGATTTATAAAATCTGAACCCAAGTTGAGATGCAACAATTGTGATAATCTTGATTGTTAAAGGATTGGAGGAGAGTTGTCTGTAAATACTATATGCTGTACACCTTTCATTATCCCAAAGTTATCATAATACTTTTAAAAGTATTTCAGTATACTCTTCAATCAAAGTATCCACTTAATGCTGCTGCTCATAGGTTAGGGTGTCATCTATCTTTATGTCTATGTGGGCAATGGTGTTGTCCTCATCAAGCCCTAAATTGCGTAGAGATCTGCACCTGTGAACATATTCAAATTTATTGGCGGATAGATTCTGAATTTTGCAACTGGTTGGTTCTGAGAAACTTGTACAAGGCTATTAGTGAAAGTATCCGTCAAAATGGCAGGACCCCCAATAAGCATATTCTAGCACCCTGGGGCAGGTAAGAAGCTAGTGGATGGCTTAATTAGATCCTTTACAATTTTTCAACAAATGGTCCATCAGAATGTTATCTTGCATCCCCGTGTCCACCATGATTTGGTATTTTGAGGGTATAACTACTTGAATTTTTGAGTATAAAGAAGTTCTTTTTGAGCCTTAGCACTAAAAGGAGGCAGTTTGTTTTTTGGCCCAACTACTAATATTCTAAACAATAATGAAGTTCAGATGCTCCAATAAACAACTCCTAGGTTTCCTTATTCCTTTTTATTGAGGGGCTTCTTTAAAAATTAAAGAAATACAATATCCTAGAATAGAGAATAAAAGTCCTTATGACTAATTTTGTTATCAAAATAAATAGGGACATGGGTGCCTATGAGGAGTTCATAACCATCATTCTCTAATACAACCGCTGGGTCCAACACAACCAGTGATCCAAACTGAAGAGCGGTATGGAGTAAGTACTCAGAGATTAGCCTGCTGAGGACCCTCAGTTCCATAGTCCAAGGTATAGTTTGATCTGGCACAACTCTTATCCGCTTCACCAATCAGAAAAAATGACATTAACTGGTGATTTTGTATTGACTATGAACAGATTTTTTACCTTATGAACAACTACTTCAACATAGATAACCTCAGTGCCAAAATGGGGAATTGAGTATTAGAATCTCCTGGTGGAAGTGGTCCAGGAGGAACATAATAATAAGAATTTTGATTTTAACTTGGAAGTAATGTGTTTCGAATGTCCACTTTAACAGGTGGGGATATGATGCAACATTCAGAGAAGGTAGCAGTGGTAGTCATGGGATGAGGCGCAGAGTTGTCAGCAGAGGGTGCCTCGCGCCCTAAGCTGACTTTGCTTTTTCTATTTCATTGGCTTTTCTATTCCTTTATAAATCCTCCAAATGTCCAAAGAACCCATAATAAGAGCAATGGTTGTGTCAAGGTTTAGATCTTGGAAATTTTCCCTCTGCATAAATGTGAGGCTGGTTATCCTTGTTAGGTTGTTGATGCACATTCACCTCAGGCAACATTGTGAATGATTATTAATACCAAGCTTTGATTTGCACAGCTTTTTTGCATCCTGGAAGTGTAGTACTAGAGTCATACTGTGTCAAACTCAGAGAGGATGGCGGCAATGGTGTCATTTAAGTTATCTTGATTGCAGGATGTGAGGGCATGAGTTCATGATAAAACTGCTCAGAAAACTTAAAGTTTTTGTTTCTCGATGTATAGGGCAGATCAGCATGAATGTCTATATATATGATTTGACATGGATATACTACTTACAAATTCTTTGATAAGGGCGTCCATTAGCTCCCTCCAAGTAGTAAACTGAAAAAATACATCATCATAATTTCTTATGCCTTACTATCAAGACAGGATTGTATTTATTGGCACCGCTGGCAATCTGTAGAATGTCCATCTCATTTTTATAAATATAAAGATAAAAATGGATGATTTTGATCCCAGGCACATATTTCTCACTAAAAGAGGGTTGATATATCCAACAGGTCCAGAGAGAGCATGGATAGATGGTTAAGAAGACCAGTCAGACTCAGGTACCTCAGTGGTTCCTGGGTCAACTTAGGGGATAGCCTTATTGACATGACAACAGAAGTTATCCATATCATCCTGGAGGGTGGTGTAGCAGGTAACATGATCAAGTGAGGTTTAGTGTCAAGGAATCAGCAGAGATTTATACTATTGGCGGACTGATTCACTAATTTCGCAGACAGAGAAATGACTTGGTTGTATAATGAGATCAAAGTTAGGGTCCTTGTCAAGAGAATTTCCTTTGATGCTCATCTAGGCTCCTCAAGCCACCTTTAGCAGTTGTTTAAGGGTTCTAATTTGAGCTTTTGTGGGTTTCACCAGTGATTGTTCCACTAGTTATGCTCTTATTCACCTCCATCTTGAAAGGCTGTGAATGCTGCGCTTGTTAATGTGAAGGTATGTCTTCACCAGGTAGCCTCAGAAGGGACCTGGCTGGGAGCACCAGTATCAAGTTGTTACTCAAATCCAAAGGCTGGGTCCTTAGACTATACAATTATCAGTCATTAGAGCTCCAGATGAACCTCCTAGTAGACTTTAAGTCTTTAGGGAAATCTCTGGACAGAATTGACATCAAGGCAAATATATATTAATTCTAACAGTACAAAATCTCTATACTAAGCTAGGCAATTCTCTAGTAAAATCTAGGCAAAAAGTCAACATTATTACTGAGTATATCTTTATTTTAAACTTGGGATATTTATAGCTTTGGTAGAAATCTAAAACAAAGTAGGTTATGGCAATTTCTGGAATAATAAAGCAGAATATGGAGGAATCCAGATGACACGATTTTTCTCAATTAACATGGCGGATTCAAAAGATTTCCAAATGGCAAGATCTTTACCAGATATTCTCGCAGGTTCAGAATGGATTCAATTTTTAGTTGATCATCTTGGAGTTTGCTATTCACTGCAATTTTGGCAGCTTCCACAGCAGCGAAACTCCATTGGTTGGGCTGCAAATTATATGACATCTAAACTTTATATAAACTGTCTCAAATCGTCTCATTCCCAACATTTTTATTACTCATATTCCCATGAAGTTGTAGTAAGACACACTTAGTACAAGCATAGAAACTTGGTATGCATAAGGTATATATTTCATCTATGGGCGTTTAACTTATAGGCTCATAAATTTATCCCTTTTCCTTTTATTTATAGTGATCTTTTCACAGTTTATTTACACAATGATTCTATTTAGTTTTTAAGTACTGCAATATTAAACTTAAATGCTAAATTTATAACTTAAAGTTAGGGTGGTTAGCCTGGAAGGGTAATTCCTGCTTCCAAATTAAGTGCAGGTTTTGTTTAACACGTGTTTGAAACATGTACTGGCTATAAAAAAATCTTGGTGTAGTATATGTCCTAAGGTTGACCCACCTTGATTACCTTTTTATATAACATAAAGTTTAGTACATTTTATGCTATAATTATTTCTCAATATCATTTTGGCCACGGAAATATAAAGCTGTGAAATATAACTTGAGTATAATTTAGGAAAATCTTTAAGTATACTGAGATGTATTGAGGCTTAAGCCATATTCACAATTGAACACAAAGAGAGCACTGACCTTACAAAAGTTTAGTTGTGAGCACATAAAATTATTGGAATGTCTGATGTACAAAAAATTACTTGATTATTATATGCGTCTCACTGGAAAGCTGTACTTGGCGCAAGATTTTTTTGAAATTTACTAGTATCATCTAGTCATTCTACTGTTACAATAGTCTATAGATGATATGGCAAAAAACTCTTTTATTACTACTAGCATATAAGTTTGGGATATACCAATTAAAGTGTTCAAGTGTCTTTTTCCAGGACATTACTTTATACAGTTATAGCAATAGTATAGTTTTTGATAATGGTTGGGCGATGTAAGTGCATTACTTTTTAAAGGCTCTCAAACTATTATAGATAACTGTTGATAATCACTATTATATATTAGCATTAGAGCTGCTGTTTAAGAGTGGTCCTGATGATTCTATAATAGCAAAATGTCAGAGTTTCTGATTCTACTTTGTAATAAATACTCTACTTGATTGACTATTTGTTGATTATACACTTATGGTATTGCAAATTATTCTGAAAATTCAATTTGTGTTTTTATACCAGCTTCTCAAAAAGTCAAAAATTTACAATATCATGAGTGCCCAAAAGATTCTTTGTGGCAGTATATAGTATCATAATCTCTAAAAATGGTCTTGAATTTTTCTGTCTTACAACCTTTAAGCCTGAAAAAGGTTCCATAAAGCATTATAGTGCTCTCTATAATCTGTGGAAATTCAATATAATTCTATCTATATAATTAATAAATTAGCATCAATTTTATCAAAGATCTCATATCTTAAGGATACAAGGCAAGTGACTATAAAAAGTTAGGTTATCCATTGCAACATTAATTGGCAGCACCCATATGGTTTATTTTAGTGCATAAATGGCAACTAAGTTCTTTTTGTGAGCCTTCCCTATGAGTAATGAGCAAGTTTAAGCAACTTAAATAATTATTTTTGTAAAAAATATAAAGTTTAATTCCATTAATATCCTTGTGGTTGATTATTTGCATATATCACAGTAAACACTATCCTTGTCTATCGTGTAATAATGTTTGTGCCAGTTATTATGATGCTGCAAGATGCACCTGATTTTTGGCAATAGCATCACATATGAGAGTATATCGCTGATTTGGATATAGATCATTATTTTTAATTATAAATGTCCAACAATATTTTTAGGGTTTAAGTTCAAAATGCATTTGAGATTCATCATATAATTACAGGCAAGCAGATATCTAAACTTTTATTAGATCTGAAACCTTTTTGCATTAGTGAATAAAAGGGCACCTATCATGGAAATTTCTTTATTTTTAAAATTATCTGAACATACCAAAAATTATATAATGTGATATCAGAGAAGAAACTTTATTTTCTGTAGTGCTTACAAACATTAAGCTGAGGTCATGAACAATTTTGGAGCCAAGGGGGTGGAAGGCAAGCCAGTAGGGCATATGGCTACCAACCTGAAGGTTGCAGGTTTGATTCCCGCCCTTTGCACATTGATTGGGGTGCCAGCTGAAGGAAGCTATTGGCGGTTAGTAGGTATAATACACAAAAACCTTACCCATGACATAACCAGAAAAATCTGAGTCCTGATCTGGATGTGAAAAAAAAACTTTCTATGACACGTTGACCCTGTTTAGGTTTCATGTTGATACTTTTTTCTCTATTTCAGTATTGTCCATCCCCTGGTCGGCTTGCCTCAAATAAATAACAATTTGGGAACCAATTTAAATTTCCAGTTTCTTCAAAAGATAAATAATTATGGGTCAAATTTTTTCAAGCGTTTATTTTAATGGAATATTTCTCTACTAGGATCTTTGCACTTTGGCAGTAATTAAGGGCGCAACAATGTAATAAACAACCACTTTATTTAAAACCAATTTATATTTATATTTTCTGCAGGGGCATGTTCTCAGAGTGGGTATCTCCCCTCATTATCAGCAAGTTCTTCCCAATGCCTTGGAGGAAATAAATCCTTTGAGCGAAGAGGGAGGGCCTATTGCCACTCTCCCATTAGTTTCTATAGCATTTTGTCCCTTTTTATTCCTTTGTGACAATGGCCCAAAACAGGGTTTAATCAATTTTCATCTTCTTAGGTTTGTAGAGAGTTTTGATTGGAGTTTGGTCTTCTTCTGAACCAGCTCAAATTTCGGCCTTTTTATGACACTACTCTCCTCAATATATATTGCCAATGGGGAACATGGCTTTTAAGAAACTGTCAGGATTAATGCTAAATAAAAGATGACTGGTCATATGAGCTGGGTTTTTTAAAGTCCAGTGAATGGCCAAGCTTGCCATAGGCTCAGCAGAAAAAAACTATTGTAGGAAATCTAAGGTATCAAATTTAGTAAAAGCTCTGCTCAAAAACATACAAAATGTCCCCTAACAAGCCAAGAAGCTGTACTGGGGGCAGCCATGAGTCTTACTGGGCAACCCTCAAGGGTGGTAGAGGCAGGGTGGGCAACACCTCCTCATAGGATTGGGGCTGTTTTGTATTATATCTAAATGAGGTAAATCAATTTATTAAATATTATGATATGGATCAAAAACAAAATGGTGTAAATAGTGTCCAAAATGTAGCATATCAATTTAAGAATATAGTGGTAAATGGCATCTATGATGTGCATGACAAATTTTCAATCAAAATATCAGAGGTAGTCATCCACTATCTTTAAGAGGGCGGAGAGCAACAGCATATCCACAGACTGGGGAATCTGCTCGGCTATTTTAAAAAGATTTTGTGCATGGCAGAATGCATTGCCAAAGAATTTTGGTGGAAAGCAGTGAAATGGCGTGGAGGCAAAATCCGTTACCAAGACTAAAACATAAAATTGTTATTTTAATAAGTAAAAATAATGGGAGGAAAACTAAAGAAATGGACTGGCAACATACCCAAAAGAGGGTGGTTACCTATATATAGTGGGGCTGAAAAAAGGAGAGCAGAGCGTTTAGGGTGATGAAGCCTCTACTAGGAACCCTAATTAAAAGAGTGATTTTATGCAATAGTTTGAGGGGAGGGAAAAGGCGTCAGAGGTCTCAGATGGGTTCATGAAGATTGTGATAGCATGTCCAGAGGATTATGGAGAAATTGATTAGATTACTTTCTAGCTTTGAGCTTTTTTGCCAGATAGGTAAGTTGTAAACACCAGTTCAGCCAGGACCCATCCTATCAATATTGTTAATTGTAAGCTTTTGGGCAAAATTTGCATAATCTGTAAGTTAATTATGGGATATGGACCATGTAAACAAACTTGATCTGACTTATTGGGCGAAATAGGGCTTACAGGGGATTTTTGAAAAAGTAGGGTTTTTAGAAAGTGTCATCAGTAATCAGGTCACACTTGGGGTGACCCTGAGGGTTCTGTTAAAGTCCTTAATCTGAAACAACTCTCCGCACACCCCTTAAATCATCCTTTATAGATCAGAAGAGGAAAAAAGGGCAGGGAAGAAGGTTCTTTAGGATCCAGGGTAGTAACTACTGCTCATCTACCATATGAGCTAGATCGTTGAGCCTGGAGAGAGGCTCCACTGGGGTATTGGGCCCCTTCCTACTCCTGTGAGGGAATTGCTTTCATCCAATGTAGGTGCTGATAATCTGGACTTACATTATTTTTTTTTTTCTTTTGAAACAGGGTACATGCCACCTACTGGGTCATGAGCAATGTCATAATTTTTATGCCTCACAGGGAGCTTAATTGCCAGGAGGGCCACCACTTTTTAGGGAGGGCGGAGAGCATTAGGATGAGTTTTTTTTAAAGGCTTCCACAAGTTCTTTGCAGTTGTCACAGTCTCTTGTACTTGATTGGCTAATTTCATAATAATAGTAACCCTTTCAAGCCACCAGGTAAAGATTGAGCGACGTGGTTTATGTGAGGCCAAGATTCCTCTACCTCTGCCTCCTGGGAGCTATCTACCATGATAGGTTTAATTGACGTGGGCATAGAACCTTGAATGGATATAACATGGATACATAAAACACGTTATTCCTTTTCCAATAAGAAGGAAGCCTAATAATGAAATCACCATTCCTTAGATCATTCAACACCTCAAAGGCCCAGAGTGTTTACATGCTAACTTTCAGGAAGAAAACTTCATGTCCAGGTAGCGTGTATCTAACATAAAGAGTAAACCTTCCTTGAGCTCATATCCTGGGTGGCGTTTTTGGTTAAAAAATTTCTTGTAATCATCCACCGCCTTTTTTCAAGTGCTCACATACAAGATTGTGGATTTCATAAATATGATTTAGTTTTTCCTCTGCGGCTGGAACAGTGGAAGTAAGACGGGTGCACATATGTAATAAGGGATTGTAACCCATTATGGGCTCAAAAGGAGAAAAGTACCATATCAGCAAAGGTACTGCTCCAAGGTTTGGTTCACCCTCTCAGGTTGACCAACTGATTGTGGGTGATATGCGGTAGACCTACAGGGTCTAATATGGAGGAGGTCAAAGATAGCACTCTAGAATATGGCAGTTAATTGGGGCTCACGGTCACTCACAATCTCCCTGGGGGTCCAAACAAAGTGAATACATTAGTCACAAACAGGGCTGTTATATCTTCAGAATTAAGTGTTGTGTTGCAAGGGATGAAGAGTGCAAAATTTGTGAAGCGATCAACCACAACGTGATACATTATATTAGAAGGTAGCAACTCTAAAATTAATTCCACGAATACTGAGGTTCATGGGCCCTCTGCCTGTTGCAATAGATCAAGAGACCCCTTTTCCTAGATATATCAGATTTGGAACGTGCACAAACTACAAAACGGGAAATCCAAATAGGGATCTCCTTTGAAGACCTTGGACAGTTATAAGTTTGTTTAAATTAGTTCCTCGCACTTTTTGGACCCAGGATGCCCACAAGTGGGTGTGACTTGATGTCTTTTTTAACCTGTTTGCGGATAGCAGAAGGAACCTTAAACTCAGTCTCTGAAGAAGATTACACTATCTTTGAGGTCATAGAGAGTACGCATATGAGCTTTAGATTCCAAGTACTCATATAATGTGATCCCTTCCAGGGAGGCCAACTGTGCAGCGGGTATCTGATTAAAAAAGGGGAACATCTTGTGACAAACTGGCAGAGGAGACCGAAAAGGGAGCCAGTGTCAAAATTTGGGTGGTAGGAAAATGGTTTTAAGATCTGGGCGTTCATCAATAAATGGGTTCATGGTGGGGTTTCTACTTAACATGTCTGTCAATACATCTAAGGCCCCCTTTCACAAACTCACTCTTGGAGCTAAAAAAGCATATATCACGGTAGGCGTGGGCCTGACTATAGGAAAGCTTCTAGGGTTTTCTATAATTTATCAGGGACTGGTAGTCAGTGCGCACAGTGATCTCATGCTGAGCGCCCTGGCGTAGGTAGCGCCAGTAATTTAGTGACCAGGACACCGCTGCAAATTCCTTGACATAGGTTGCCCAGGCCTGCTTTGCAGCTAAAAACATCTGAGAAAAGCAAGCAACTGGATTCTCCTCTCCTCCATGCTCTTGGAGGAGCACAGCCCCTACAGCAACTGAAGACGCATCACAAGCCACAATGAAGGGCTTAGATGTGTCAGCGTGTCTGAGGACAGGCGTGTTAAAAAAACCTCCTCAAGAGTTGAACGCATGTTGGCATTCAGGTGTCCATTTGAAAGGGGTGTTCTTGCCAGTCAGGGGATGCAACGGAGATGCCAATTGTGCAAGAGCGGGAGAAAATTCTTTGAGGAAAGACCCCTGACTTCTGGAAGCTTTATGTTGTTTTTGAACATAGGGGTGACCAGGATTGAATTGCTTCCAACTTGCAGGGGAACTGCATAGCCAACTTTAAAACCAGTTTCCCTAAGAAGGTAACCTCCTCATAGAATAATTCAATTTGATGGGCTTCACAAAGAGCCCCACCTTATGATTATCCACCATAACTGATTCCAGATATTTTGCGTACAGCTCATGATTTGGAAAATTAAGTAAGATGACATCATTATAGGCAACTGCGAGGAGAAGCGGAGATAAACTAGGTCATTATCTATTAGGTGTTATAACGTTGCTGGAGTGTTTTTAAACCCAAATTGCATCACTTTAAACCTAAAGATTCCACTTTTTGTAATATGGCAGTGAATCTGTCAGGAAAATGGCAGAAGAAATTTAGATTGGCCTGCCAGTCAGGATGCGTGAGCACCCAAAAAGCAAGCCAGAATGTCAGTGGCATTGCCAATCATATAATGTTGTATGGAGCTGCAAATTGGGTAGCAATAACTCGTTGATGTAGGACGAGCATGAAAACAAAACTGGTAATGAACCAAACAGAAACAACCTCAGACCATGCAGGTCTTGCTGCAGGGGATTGTACTACTGGGTTTACTATTTCAGGATTTTTGGTGGAAGGGTTCATCACTTAAGTACAAACAAGAGGGCGGATCCTTGTTTGAAAGTGAGATATATAAGGCCACAGAATTCCAATAGCTTGATTGCAGATAGCTTCAATAATGGGGTTCGATTCCCAAAAGTTTCTTGCACGCTGGATCCAATTGACTATGTTGGGAGTGATTATAATCATCAAAACTGGTAAAGCCCATATAGTGTAGGGGCTGACAGGCCACCAAGTTAGTGCCTCAGAACTTTGGCAAGAAGAATTGAAGTAAATAAAAAATTGGGTACTAGCGGGAATTTTTGTTGGAAAGAAAATAAAGAGAATTAACCAACAATTTCCTCAGTGTGATGCAACTAATTAAATAGTATTTGATTTGGTAGTAGGTTCAAGCAGGGATTGAGGCCCCAAATTTGACCTAAACTAGCGAATTTTCAGGGGAGGGGGAAAGTATTATAATTAGAACTGACATCAAAGTATTCAGCGGCAGGCCAAGTTACTATCAGTTCATCCAATAATGTCTGAACTGAGGCTCAACTGTATTTTCGTCACTTGACGCAATGGTTTCTGGCCTGATGGGCATCAGGAATTCCCTAGGGCCACCTACATAGTGGCGGTCCCAATTGGTTGGAAATGGGTTTGTGATTAACCTGTCCATGTCTGGTCAATGGGGCATTTGTTTATTCAAATGAGTTGCTTGGGCGCAACTCCAAATTCTTTAGATAGGGGTTTTGAATTATCTGCAATAATCCCTAAAGTACCATCTGCTCATTAAGGATCATCCCCGATGATTTTAAGGAGTGTTTAGCGTTGGTGATTGTACTGCCAGCTGACTCAATACCATCAGCAATTCCAGCCAAGAATTTATACTTGTCCCCTCTCAACTATTAGTTTTCTGATTATCAGACTTTATTCCCATTGGTTTCAGACCTTTTTTCTTTGATTTGATAATTTTGGTGCAGATTTCCTCAATTTGGCGGACAAGTTAGGCAGAGGTGAGCGTTGGTACTGGGGAGGAATCTTCAGAAGGAGCGCTGTTACCCAGCGCTCATCTACCACATGGGCGAGGTCGCCCTGGATGATAAGGGGTACAGACGCCCTCTTCAGACCCTTCTTATTTGGAAATAGGAAAACCGCCCAATCCACGCAAAGGGGACTTTCCCCTGGACTTAAAGAGTCACTCTTGACCATGCTCGACTCTTACTTGATTGAAAACATTTACAAAATAAAGTTTAAAGAAAACCAGCGACTTGGAAGCTGACTGGACTATATATTGTTCCAGTGGAAGGGTAGGGGTCTGGAACTGTCACGTTATTGACATGCCCATAATCAACAAAAGGTCTTAGAGTCCCATATGCCTTCTGATCAAAGACAACAAGGAAAGCAATATGAGATGAATTCTTCACATTCCAAAATTTTGCTAACATGTCATCCAGACATACATTAAAAGCTTTGTCCTCTTCCTCTGTGTTAGGGTATAATGGGCAGTTTATATTGAAAATGTGCACTGTCAGTTGATATACTAAATTATGCTATGAATGAAGTGGGATCTATTGGCCAGGCTCTTGTAAAATACTTCCTTGTAGTGTTTGAGAAATTCTGGAAAATCTAGTAAAAGATCCAAGGGGAGAGGAGATTGAGGTAAGATAGAGAATAAGGGGGTCTCAGGAGGAGAGTTATCATTTAGCGGGAATTGTTACTGAGCTCATTGTTGGTAAAGGAGATAAAGTTACAATTCAGCTTTATATTAAATTGTTGAGTCGCCACCAACCTACAATAAGGATCACAAAATATAAAAAATCAGGAACAGCTGAGAAATTGTCATAGAAGCAGAAACCATGCACAAAGAATAACACTGGCTTATGCAAATTCTCAAACTTCATAGTTTTGGATGATGTCCCCATTAAGGGAGGGGCAACATCAGTGTCTAGATCTAGTGAATGTGCAATTCTCAAGTCAATTAAGTTACCAGTGCTCCTATATCCAGGAGCGCATGAAAAGTAATTTCACTTATCCAGAGCAGATGGTAATAGGGAACGTGAAATACGCCTGATTCTCATAGGTAGAGTCTGAGAGTGACAAGGCCATAGAGGAAGGAGTCATAGTCAGAAAAGGTTTATGATTTGATGCTTCAGTAGGCTTTAGAGATAAACTCTGGCTAGATACAACAAGAGAAAAGGGGTCTAGATTTATAAGTAGGGGTGATTCTTAACAACTAAGCAAGCAAACGCATCACCCAGCTTAAAGTGAAGGGCAGAGAGTGCTAAATTTCTATCCAGTTCATTATTTCAGTTTTTATGCTAACTAAAAGGAGATTGGCCAACTGAAATGGGCCTTATCAACGCCCAGTGAATGGCCAAGCTTACCATAGGCCCAGCAAAAGTTAAAACTTTTGTGGTAGATTCTGATATATTTAAGTGTTTAGAAACTATTCTCAAACAGCATAAAAATGACCCATAACAAGCCAAGTGGCTGTACTGGTGGCAACCGAAGGCCTTAATGGGGTAACTCAAGAGTGGGAGAGCCTGGGAGAGTAACAGAATCTCCAAGGATCGCAGCTGTTTAGTATTATATTTAAATGAAGCAGATCATTTTATTATATATTGTAATATGGACCACAACAAGAAAAGGCGCTTCACGCCCAAAACTGGGAGGATTGATTTAAAAATAAGGTGGTAAACGGCCTCTGTAAAGTGCACAATGGATTGACAATAATAATAGTGGAGGTAGTTGTCACTATAATGTGGAGGGCGGGGAGTGATGGCAGTTCCGCTGATTGGGGCATCTTCTTGGCGATTTTTAAAAAGATTTTGTGCATGGCAGAATGCATTGCCAGAGAAATTTAGTGAGGGATCAGTGAAGCGTTGTGGAGGCAAATTATGCAACCAAAAGTTAAACAGAAATTTTTTAAATAAAAAGAATGGGAGGAAATCTAAAGAAATAATCTAGCAACCTACTTAAAGAGGGTGGTTACCTATATAGTGGGGTGGGAAAAGAGCGCAGAGCGTTAGGGGTGATGAAGCCTCTACTGGGCATCCTAATTATAATGGTAGTTTTTGCATGTTAGTTTGAGGTATGGGAAAAGGCTTCAAAAGTCTCAGATGGCATCATGAAAATTTTTATAGCATGCCTGGAGGATAATGGAGAAAATTAAACAGAATACTTCTAAACATGAGAATGTATCTCTTAATGGGTAAGTTGCAAACACCAGTTTACCCAGGACTCATCCTATTGATATTGGTAATATTGCAAATTTTGGGCAAAATTTGCATAATCTGTGAGTATTTTCAGCAATCCAGACTTTTAAATAAACCCAATCCGCATTATTATATGAAATAGGGCTTATATGAGGATTTTAAAAATTAGGGGGTCTTCAAGGTCATCAGTGACAAGGCCACATTTGGGGTGAGCCTGAGGGTCCTGGTAAAGGCCCTAATCTGATCCCACCTGTTGGTAATCAGTTGCCCACATTATCTAGCTCATTAATTAATTAATCAATTTACTGACTAGTGGTTACAATCTGTTATCTTGGCAATGGTTGCCAACTAAAGTGTTAGTCATAATTAATCAATGGAAGGGATCCAATAACTAATTCAATTAGCATTTTCTTCAGGGATCATCCTCAACAGTATTGAGAAAGATTTAATGTTGGATTAAAACCTGACAGTCAAATTATTACGAAAATCCTTCAGAGCAAATGGATGGGGAATTGTCAAAAGCTACCTAAGCGTTCTAACGCTTGTGTCAAATGTTAGAATTATCATCAAGCAACATGACCCAAATCAATTAGTAATGCGTTCCTAACACCAATAAATTGGTCGTCAAACGCTGAGGATTATGTTACTTAAGAAAAGCAAGGCAAAGATACCCTCCAAAAATTGGAAGCCAAAACTCAAGGGTCAAACCATCTGGGTGATGATTAATTTATACTCCAGTGGGCAGCTGAAAAACTGTGCGGCCAGTGTACTTATAAAAACCCCTATAATTCCCTAATAAAGTAATACTAAAAACTGATAATAAATTAGTTGTTTATACATTGTTTGTATAGCTTATACTTGGGTTAAAGGTTTAAGAATCGGATATCCTTAGGTTGTTGTCATTAAATCTCCGCTTGGCTCTGCATGAATAGGATAGGTAATTGTTCCCTGCCAGATCAAACATATTAACAAGAGGGAGAAGCACCTGTCTAGCGTTGGACCCTTTACTCAACATGGCTTTTGGGCAATCAACTTTAATGATAGTCTTCATACTATTATTGCCCAATTTATCAATTTTAGTAAACCAACGCAAGTGGTCAAGAATATGTGCAGTTGAAATCAGGGAGCAGAAGCAAGCTATCATCTAAGCGGCCCTGATTTTAACAACTATATTATGAAAACCCCTTTAAATATTTTCAAAAGATCAGAAGAGGAAAAAGGTGCTGTGAAGAAGGTTCTTTAGGAGCCAGAGCAGTAATTACCACTCATCTACCACATGAGCTAGGTTACTGATCCTGAAGAGTTGCTCCACTGGGGGCTTGAGCCCCTTCATACTCCTGTGAGGGAATTGCTCTCTATTTGGATGTAGGGTCTGGGAATCAGGACTTATAGAAATCTTCCGTGGATCCAATTAACAATAATACCCATTTTAATAGAGTTGATTAGTATTTTGGCCCATGTTGGTATATCACCTTATAGGGCCCAGACCATAGTACATCTAATTTGTGGGCCTTTCTCTTAGGCAATGAAGATATACATGAATAGGACTTCCAAGCAATATCTGGGCATAAGCAGCTTAATGACATTTGCTTGTCTCGCCTCTCTTTGGGTAACAGTTTTGATGGATCTAAACACCAAGGCTTATAGCATGAATTTTTCTTCAGCTAATCTTCTCATGGCTAAGAAAGAGGTTTCCAGTAAAGAGGTCTTCAGGATAGGATGAACATAGGAGGGAAGAACAGAATTCTGTCTGTAAATAGCTTTAAATGTAGACATCTGAAAGATTCAATAATAGAAAGCTTGCTAAGCCATCAGAGCTCCTGGGAGATACTCGTTCCATGTACCTGAGTCAGTTTGTGCATCTTACACATTATGGAAATGAGAGTACTAATTATTCTTTCTGTCACAGTTGGTTTTAGGATTGTAAGAAAAAATAAATGCTTGATAGGGTTCCATTAACGCATTGAGTTCAGTCACAACTTGAGATATGAAGTTAGTTTCATTGTCATTTGGAAGAACTTTTGGGCTACCATGTCTGGTTAAGATGTTCTTAATCAGGAATGAGGCCATAACTTTAGCTGTGGCAGAGGCTACATAGTTAGCCTCAACCCATCTTGTGAAGTGGTCAATAGCAATTGTCAGGAAAACTGGAGCGCAGGAGGTTGTGGAAGGGAAAGTGTCAGAAAAGAGCTGCAACGACAAGGTAAAGTGACCTAGCAAGAGGAAGCAACGTCCTAGGCAATTTTGGTTATGTTTTTCATACAAATTTGATAGACAAAACACACACCAAACTGGCGATAACCATCATGGACAAAAGTCCCTGAAAGCTGAAGAAGTTGGCGTAAGAACTGAGGCGAAATGGGGTGAAGTAAGATGTGGTGGAATCACCATCATAGGCCTCAGAGTGTGTGGCGGGTTTGCGCCCAACTTGGGAGTTAGACCAGAGCTGGAAAAGGACTCCATCCATCACAATGATTCCAACAGAGGGTTTCTTGTGAAATTAAAAAAGTAAAAGTATAGAAAACTTTCACAATAATCCCATTAACTTTATTTGATTTAATATTTTATCTGAGAAAAACAAAGCCTTTTCAGCTTGGGTCTAAAATTTGAAGGAAAGATTCACAAAGGTTCAAAGTAATTATTGAGATCCATCTGAGCTTTAAAATTTTTGACTTCAATGAAATTAGAATTTTACAAATTTGACTGAATCCTGTACCTTCATAACGCGTAATTATCTAGATATTAAGGTCGATTTCCACTAGGTTTTCCGCCTCAGATGGCCTTTTTACTCAGACCTAGTTGGCAAAGCCATGTTTCATTTCTTATCAATGACCTTTTGGAGGCATCAAAGTCTTCTAGGGGTTCTTGTCTGGCTCCAAGGGTGTGTTTGACTTTGCTTTGAAGGGGCGTTAAACACCAGGAAATAATCCACTAGCTATGAGAGTAATGATGATGTAGCTATAACTTTATAGGGCTGTAGGTAGTGGTATGATTTCATCTATATAGACATTGGTGAAGGGAAATGTTTGTCTGACAACTTGATGTTGAAAATTTGCATAGTTTCGGAAAATTGACTTTGGGCTCTGCTAGTTGGAAGGCTAACCAGTATGAAGACTGGTCAGCCCTTGCCGTTTTGCATTAGGCGCTGGGGCTAGCAGCGCTGGCTAACCCCTTGGCATGTCACCCGCGCCATTTTAGGGATCCCCTATACTCATTCCCTAAACAATAAAATAAATATCAACTTAAATCATAATAAGAATGAGCAAAGGGAGATATTTATTGAGAAGGAAGCGCCAGGTATTTATACTATTATACAAAAGGGCTACTGCACCCATCACTGACTTCTCAGCTCTTATTCTGGTTCTTCCAGCCACCACTTCTTTTCTTCTTCTTCTCTATTTACATTCTTTCTTCCCTGGAGCGACCCTCTCACTCCATCCTTCCCAATGTCTGAATTAGTTTTGGTTCATCCTCAGCCTTAAGCTGCTAGTGAACCATATAAATAATTAATTTCATATAAATGTCAAATTTGTATTTGACCTTCAAATTGATAATAAAGCGCTGGAAACTACTTTGGTTGCTTGCTTGACTCAGAATATCTTGGCATCTCACTGACATCTATTCTTGTCTAATTTTAATAATAAATGAGGCACCAGAAACAAACTCAGCCGCCTCAAACTCATAATTGTCAGATCTACCAACATTGGATCAGACAGCAAATTCATGGGTAAGTGAATACATCAGCTTTCCCCTGGAAATCCCACAACGGACCATGAATGGCCATTGGCATCGACCACTGATTCTGCTGACTGATTGGATCATCCTCAGCTATTAGTTGCCAGTGATCCTTCTACTAATTTGGGGCTACCAATTGGCCCCATTCGAACCTAAAATACCAAACTTGTCAGAATACTAATTTTGGCTCAACCCAAATTGGGGAGCAACTAACCAGAAATCACATTAAAGCACACGAAATTCAGTCAATAAACCATTCCACCAGGATTGGCCATATCATTCCAAATATTGATAAATCATTGGAGGATTCCATCCGGTTAAAATCACAACATTTTCCCTCACTTAACCAGAAGGTAATCCTCCTACTTCCAAACTCAGCGAGTGGGGTGGGCGTCCAGAGCTTGCCCCTCCCCACCACCAACAATCTCTTGAACCAAACCACAGTGGCGCATCACCGCCACCTCTTAACCAACCTTTAGCTACTTAAGCACCAGCCAGCAGAGTCCCCCTGTAGTGAGAACCAATGTCCAAAAATTGACTTTGGGCTCTGCTAGTTGGAAGGCTAACCAGTTTGAAAACTGGTTAGCCCTTGCCATTTTGCCTTAGGCGTCATGGCTAGCAGCGCTGGCTAACCCCTTGGCATGTCACCCGCGCCATTTTAGGGATCCCCTATACTCATTCCCTAAACAATGAAATAAATATAAACTTAAATCTTAATAAGAATTAGCAAAGGGAGATATTTATTGAGAAGGAAGCGCCAGGTATTATACTATTTTATAAAAGGGCTACTGCACCCATTGCCAACCTATCAGCTCTTCCACTGGTTCTTTCAGCCAACCACTTCTTTTCTTCTTCTTTTTCTTCTCTACTTACATTATTTCTTCCCTGGCGCGACCCTCTCGCTCCATCCTTCACAATGTATGAATTAGTTTTAGTTCATCCTTGGCCTTAAGTCGCTAGTGACCCATATAAATAATTAATCCAAATACATTTCAAATTTGTATTCAACCTTTGAATTGATAATAATGCACCAGAAACTACTTCTGTCATTTGCTTGACTCAAAATATATCAGCATCTCGCCAACATCTATTCTTGTCTAATCTTGATAATAAATGAGGCACTTGGAAACAACCTCGGCCACCTCAAACTCATAATTATCGGATCCACCAACATTGGATCAAACAGCAAATTCATGGGTAAGCAAATACATTGGCTTTCCACCAGAGATCCCACAATGGACCATGAATGGCCATTGGCATCAACCACTGATTCCGCTGACTTATTGGATCATCCTCAGCCATTAGTCACTGGTGATCCTTCTACTACTTTGGGGCCACCAATTGGCCCCATTCGAACCTAAAATACCAAACTTGCCAGAATACTAATTTTGGCTCAACCCAAATTGGGGAGCAACTAACCAGCAATCACATTAAAGCACACGAAATTTAGTCAATAAACCATTCTGCCAGGATTGGCCATATTATTACAAATATCAATAAATCAATAGAGGATTCCATCTGGTTAAAATCATGACACATAGTATATCTTTTTTAGCACAAAAAGGCATGAGTCAAGGAAATCATGGATGGAATGAGACATGCCATCCCAGTAGCATTGATCCTTGAGCCACTGTAGTTTTTTCACGGCAACATGACCTACAGTCATATGTGCTTCCATAATGATCATAGTTCTGGCTGATGGATGGACATAATTGAGCCAAGGAAAGACTACATCCTTATGAAGTAGTCCATTACTGATTCAGAATTGAGCCATCATTTGTTTTATCTGCTCTTAGATCTCAAGGGCCTCTTGATTCCATGCTTTAGGTTGGCCTATAAGACATATACTCGATATTATTAAGAGGCGTTTAATGTTAGTATTGGCAAACGTGAGAGTCCACCAGCATTTTGGTATATAGCACCAGCCTGATGCATTATTATTAAGTCATACCCTTATAGCCTGAGGTCCCAACGAACTAGCTGGCCATCTGGGTCTTTCATCTGCTGTAACCACCAAAGCAAATCATGATCTGCTACATTAGTAAATTTTTTTTATTAGAAATAAGGACAGAATTGCTTAATAGTTAAGGGTTTTGCAAGCGTTCTCATTTCGTGACACTATAATTCTGTTCTGCCTTGGGTAAAGTTTTATGAAGCAAGGTACACGGTGGTACACTTATTGGAATCGAGTTGTGTTAAAATAGTTTCAACTATGACATCACTAGATTCTCTGAATAAAAAAATCCTGTCAAACTTATATGGGGAAAAACTGGAGCATTCATTAGGGCTTCTCTTAAGGATTTAAAAGCCTTTCATTGTAGTTATTCCCATTGAAATGGAACTTCCTTATAGAGTATGTAGATGATGGGCTCAGAAATTTTACCAAAATGATGATTGATTTTTTGGTAGTAATTTATTATCCATAGGAAGACTTGCTCATCCCTCAACCTTTAAGGACGAGATATCTTTTGGATGGTGTTGACTATTAGGTAACAGTGAAATGTAATGATCGTTGCAAAGTAAGATTGTTTTGACCTTCCAGTATGGATGCCAAAACACCCAAATGACAAGCCCCAATGTCAGAGGCACTGCTTCTTGAACGATAGTTAATTAAGCGGAAACAGATTTTGCCAACAAGCGCCCATGGGTCATTTTTGTGAATGTAAACCTAGAGAAAACCTCGCAAACATGGCCTCAGGGCCCACAGGTTTTGAAGCTGGGAAAATTGTGTCAGATAGGGTGGTTTAAACTTTGTCATAATAAAATGGAATTTGGGGAAAAGATATTTTTATGGGTCACTAGCGACTCAAAGTAAAGATAGAAAATCAACCATTAATTTTTTAGTGTGAAACAACTGCTTAAATAGATGATTGATTTGGTGAATAGCTTAGTAACACTTGGGATTGGGGCCCTCAATAATTCTCCTAACCCAGCAAACTTCAAGTGGGAGGGGGAAAAGAAGTTACTTTGAACTGACTTCAAAATTGTCAGCAGTGGGCCAAGTTACTGTCAGTTTGACCTTAAGTGCCCGAAAGGCAATTTTAGCACATTTCTAACAGTTAGCACGATGGAATCCTGCTCAACAAGTGATGGGAACCTCCCAAAGGCCACCCCACATAGGGGCGGTCCCAAGAGGTCAAAAATGGGTTTGGGATACCCAACCCACCCACACCCGGTCACTTTGACTTCCATTTGGTCAAGCAAGATGCAATGATGATCCTAATTTTTGAGAGGAGGGTTCCAGGATAGTGGTAACAACTGACAATGAAAGAACATTCCTGTAATGCTTTGTCCCCAAAGTTTTCAAGGAGAGTTTTGAATTTTTAATGACATTTCCCAATGGCCTGATGACATTGTGAGTTTGACTGAGGATTCACCACTGGATACATTTGTATTAAGAAGTAAATGCCGCCAGGCTTTCTCCCTGATGTTTTTGAAGCATGTTTTGAACTGACAACGACATTTACCATTGTCCCAATGCCATTGGCGAGCTTTACTAAGAATTTGACATGTGAGTCCTTATTTACTGAATGTGTGTGCCTGTTAAGAATCTTTGATGAGGGTTTGAGGCTTTCAGACCTTGATTTCGAGGGCTTATTGCCATTAACTTCATACAACCCTTTAGGACCATGGGGTGGCAACTTCCAAATATATATTGGCACAAATTACCTCAATTTTATGTACTAATTTGGTGGAGGCAATTTCAGGGACAGGGGGTGGAATCTTTGAAAGGAAAGCTGTGTACTCGTTATTCATCTACCACATGAGTGAGATTGCCCTATGAGATGAGAGGAACAGCTGCCCTTCTCAGACCTTTTTTTGGGAAACGGGAACACCTCTCAGTCTAGGCAGAGGGGACGCCCCTTCAGACTTACAGAAATGCCTTTGCGGTTAACGTTATGACCAAGGAGATCCATTTCACTCTGGAATAAACTGCACGTGGTCAGTTTTGACTTAAGAGTTGTGGCTCTCAAGTTTATCAAAAACCTTTCAAAGGTGCTTTGGGTGTCATTGAAGGTTCAGAGAATTACTGCATCATTATCAAGGTAGACCAATTTGCAGGACATGTTTTATCTCGGAGCATACCTTCCATGACCCAGTGGAAGGTTGTAGGGGTGTTGCACAACCATAAAATATTTGAGTAGGTTCAAACATGACTTCACTGGAAATGTGCGCACACCTATTTTCCTTCTGGAGCCATTTTGATCTACCAGTGACCACTAACAGAGCCATGGCCAAAAAGAACTGTGATATGGCTAAAAGGCGGAGAAAATCATCAATTAAAGGCAATGGATAACTGTCTTCTTGCATAATTGCATTCAACTTTTGATAATCCATTACAACACAATGACTGCCATCCTTCTTGTGTATTAATAGCAAAGAGAGGCCCAAGAACTCCGTGAGATCTTCAAGAGGCCAGCATCCAACATTTTTTTCAGTTCCTGAGTGACTTGAGCTTCTTTGCTTTTTGATTTTTCCAATACAGTTGAGCTCAGATGGGCTGGAGTATTTAGTATTTAGTTGAATTTGAACTACTTTAATTAGCATAAAATAGTAGGGACTTTTGGAGAAGATGTTAGCATATTCATCCTTAGGGACTCGGCCATTCACTTTTGGTCACTGGCTATAATATCGCCAAACCTAACATCTAATTGCGCAATTATAAAAAGCCTCCTCAAGTCCTATATTGACTAATGATTACATGCAGAGACAGAGTTAACATGTTTTATAGGTAAGGTATGAAGATAT
Organism: Massospora cicadina; assembly: GCA_022478985.1. Classification (NCBI taxonomy): domain Eukaryota; kingdom Fungi; phylum Entomophthoromycota; class Entomophthoromycetes; order Entomophthorales; family Entomophthoraceae; genus Massospora; species Massospora cicadina. The sequence goes on from JAKSZP010014479.1 coordinate 70,688, forward strand.
GCAACAAGGTGGTTCTACATAATAATCAAAGGCTGAACAGTAAAAATTTCCTTTGATACAGTTATGGTCCCCTGATATGCAGGGTCAAGTATGCATGGGAAGGCCAAAGTTTCCCAAATTGATGGATTAGTTTCCCGTAAATCTCCAAAAGATGAGCAGTAAATACAGTTACTTGGATTCATGTTTTCAAAAAACTTGAGACTTGGGGGTATAGCTGTATTATTGTAGGAAAAATGGAGATTCCTTTTGAATCATCCACCACCAGGGGAGAAAGATTAACTTTAGGGCCCATCACTTAATATTTCAGTCTTTTCAGAGACTTGGAATGTTCTAGTATGCAGCTCCAAGGGTTTCTCCTCCCAATTTCCTTCATGTATGTTTTACAATAATTGGAACGGAATATCCCAAGTTGAAGAGATAAATTTCCCTGAAGCTATTATGCATTAAAATGAGACAGTAACTGAGTGTAGATAAGCAAGTCATAGGATTCATTATGTAAGACTAAATCAGGGGCCGGCACAACTAAAAATCTGAACTGTATCAGCATTGATATTTAAGCCTTGTGGGATTTAGTGCAGGCAGGACTGGCAGTCCCATTTCAGAGTATGATTACAACCAGAAGAAATTATGATTTGCCTCGTTATATGGTGTAAAATGATATTAATTGGGGAGCTGGTAACAATAATGGTCATGACTTTCTACTTGTCTACTACCTCCACTTGGGTGACTTCTGATCCAAAATGGGGTATAAAATATATAAAAACTTAAAAATTTAAAAAGAAAACCTTCATTACCAGAAAGATTTTTAGGACATATAGGGCATCAGGAAAAGACATGGCGAAAAATTTGGGAGGAGAAGTATAATTAGATCGTTGAGGCATAGGGTTGTCATCCAAGGGAGCCACGCGCCCTAGGCTGGCGCCTCTTTTCCCTCCTCATTTGGTTTCTTTTGACATTGGCCTTAATGTTAATTGTAGAAGCCTCAATAATAACAGGGTACCTTCTTGAATTTAATCTGGTTTTTGGGCTTTAGCTTTATGTGGTCTTAATCCCTTATTCAAAGAAGTATGGTAATTCTTAACCAGGGTATTTCCATAATTGCCTCCTCAATATTTAGGATCATTTTGTATTGCTTCTTAATGGTTGTGAAATGGTGACTCAGAGTGCCATGAGAGGAGAAAGCTGACACCACAGCGGCAATTTCATATCAAAGGTGATTCAGTTGAAAGCAAATAAAGCCTATTCCTCAAAGTACAAAATGGCTAGAAAATTCAATATATAATACTCTTTTTTTTCTAATTTATACGCATAAGCGCCTGCTTGTGGTTGGACAGAGAAAAATCGCTCCCAAACTCATTAATGGAGGCTTTTTTAAACTCCCTTTAAGAGGTGCACTTTTTAAGTAGGGAGTTATGATATCATGAGCACTACTGTCAAGGAAGACTTGGATGGTTTGCATTTTCTGCCAGTCTGTGGCTAATTCCATTGAATTCGTATAGACAAGATGTTTAGATCTGATGCTCTATGTTACTGGTACATACTTTATCTTAAAAGTAGGCTTAAAGAGTTAATTGGCTCAGATAGGACATGAATAACAGGGGTCAAAGGTCTTCCAATTTTTGAAATATTCAATCTTAAAAATCTACTATTCAGAATTGGCCCATCTGGTGCTAAAAGATATGGAGATCGTCTTATAAGTTACATCATAAGTTCTCCATTTGATCAGTACTGTCTTTAAAGATAAGACGTTGTTAAAGCCATTGATTTTCAGAAGCTTGGTCAATGAATTCTTGTAAAGTCAATTGATGCTGGGCTTCCAAGCTCTGAAATTGTGAGATTAGGCAGTCAATCTTGTCCTCAATGGCGTCTTGATTAGCCTGTTGGAAGGCAACCGCTTAAAGGCAAGTTAATTAAAGAGAATGAATCTTTTCATGGAGAGCAGTTTAAGTTAGATTAGAGTTAAGATAGTTTTCTTCACCTCCATCCAACCTCCTCAAGATACTTTTTATCATTGTCACTCCAAAATTAGAAATGTAGGCTTCAAGATCCTCATACCACTTGAGCATGTGCTAGGACCTTTGGAGCCTAAAGGGCTTTCTGGACCTTCTGGCTCATTAGGCCCATAGGGCTACAGATTACAGTCAATTTGGTAGCAATATAATCCGGGACCTTTTCTAAGTTGATAACTTTGTCTAGTTAAGCTTTCAGTATAAGCTTCATAGAGCTGCTATTAGTTAAAAATTGATTCAAAATTGGTCGCCATTTAATTGAATTGTGCGCTTATTGACACATTAGCAATATTAATCTGTTGGAGATCTTTTCATGCAGATATCCACCAATTTTGTGATCAAGGTGGATAAGACGACCTTGTAACTTGGAGATCTGACTTTGGTTGTCAACTATAACCTCACAATTTTCGCAGCCAAAGTTAGAGGCAGTCTAATGAAGTTTAAGAAGCTTAAAGTGAAGTTGGTGAATGAGGCTTAATAATCGCTGAATCTCCATATGATGCAACCCTAGCAATTGTAATTGATGATGGAGAGATGGGTTAACAATTAGTCAGAGAAATCCTTGGTTTGAGTAACTCCCATGGCTGGCTTGGAAGGATAGCCAATGTGTACAGAAGCATAAAAATAAATTCAACTTGAGTAGTGAGAGTTTATTTGGTCACTGACCAGGTTTTGTTCTATATCTCAAGTGCTTACACTGTTTGAGTGACCTCAGCTGGTTGTATTTGATAGATTGCTTCGTAAGGGGCCAGAATATTGAAGTCCATAAGTACATTGAATTGCAATGTTCTCAAGTTGTAAATAGGTATATCTTGGCAGCCAGAGCGGACCCATCTTGTCATACTCATTATGCCTCCTGTTGAGGGATATTTTCTTCTCTAGTATAAACCACCTTTTGAAGGTACATCTTCGCCTGGTTGTCTTAGAAAGACCAGGCAGGGAACACTAGTTATAATAAATTTACTTATATTTGCCAGTTAAAAAGGTTAAAAAATTATGAGTCAAATTAGTTCTAGCATTCGTCCTAGTGGTATATTTCTTAACTAGGATCTTTACATCTTGACATTAATAAAGACGTGACAATAAAGTAAAAAACTTACTTTATGTAAATCAAATGATTTGTATTTACATATTTTAGGGGAGTGTTCTTGGTGTGGGTATCACCCCTTATGATTGAAAAGATCTTTCCAATGTCCTGGAGGAGCCAAATTCTTAAAGAAAGGATGGGAGGACCTATCACCATTCTCTTATTAGGTTTCTGCATCATTTTGCCTTTAATTCCTTTAGGACAATGGTCCAATCCATGGTTTTATTAATTGCATCTCCCAAAGTTTGGATGGAGTTCAAGTGGATTTTAATCTTTTTTTAAACTGATTCAATTTTGGCCTTTTCTGACAACTGGTTTTATAATTTTGCTCTAAAAAAGAATTGATCTTTTAGTACAAGAACACTTAGAATTGTTTTTATACTACCCTATAACTTTTTTCAAGAAGCTTAAAGATGATCCATATGTAGATAAACGTGCCATCATTGGAATACATCTTCAGATTGTGATAATCTAGTACTTAGTATATAAATATAAGTGCTAAAAGGTATAAATTCAAATTAATTCACTTGCTTATATATTATATTAAGGTGTCCTAGAATTCTAAAGTTATCTTTTCTTTCCAATTACTATCACTTTTAGTAATACAATTTGATTTAAACAGCACAATTTGATAATCAATACCAGGTGAGATAAGTATGAATAATAAAGTGAAGAGCTGGGCAAACGCGGTAAAGGGCAGTGGACCTGGACCTGCACTGCCCAAAGGTACCAAGCGCACAGGTACAAACAAAAACCTCAGCAAAAATAAAAAAACCTGAGGTGGCGCCCCCGCGGGTTTCATTGATTTTTTTGGTGAAATACTGCAGCTATATGGAAGTATCCCAATTGCAACCGATGTCATCAGTGGAACATGGGATATGAGTTTTCTTGGGCGTAGAAACACCAACAATGTGGGAAAAGATTGGCAAAGCCCAACATAAATTTTTCATGCACGTGATGTACTTAACAACCCATACTATCTGCAGAGGCTGGGTAGATCTTGGGTTTGAAACCGTGGAAGAAGCGAACAAAGCAGCAAAGGTCAGAGTGGTACTCAACCTTCCCGACAGACAGCAATTGGTACCAACCAAATGCACCCATTGGACTGAATCCAAAGACATTTTCATAATTTTTGACTATCTTCCGACCACACTGGAGCGCACAGTAGTCAAAAGACATCTCTGAGAAGGCTTGGAAGCCTATGGAGAAATAAAGCAATTTAAAATGCAAATATTCCAGCTGATGCCAACCCTTAGCATGGGGAAGGCAATAGCAAATATTTCGCTGAACCAGGATATAGTAGAGGATTTTACAAAAATCCCTCATATAGCATCCTTCACCATTGATGAGGAAAATCCCAGCTGTTTCGCGCAACAGTGGAAAGCGCACCCCCCATATGCAACCACTGCCAGGACTTTGGGCACAAGATTCACGCTTATCCCATAAAAGAAGGCCTGAGAGAAATGGAATTCCGTGAGGAGGAAATGGGCGAAGATGACTCAGAGTATGCCAAAATCACGGATACTACACAAGCCTTCAACTGGGGAGAACATGGGCAATATAAAATAATTGATCCTATTTCCCCAAAAGAACAAAAAATGGCCAAAAAAGCTCGCAAGTTGGCTGTGGCCAAGGAAAAGGCCTCAGTGGAATCAACCATATTGCCGGAGCAGATCCAGGAAGACATGGAGAAATTTGAGTCAATGAACCAATCTGATCTCGCAGAAAACCATACACCCAATATGACCAGATTGAATTTGGTGGAACCCAATTTGGAAATGAACTCAGCAAAATTGGGGTTCAGTGCACCCCCCAAAATTGCAGAATTTAGCCCAATTGGGAAGGAAAATCAACAATGGAATGCGCAAGAAATCAATGTGGCCAATAAAAGCACACAAGTGCACCACAATAATATATTGAAACCAAGCAAAGCCAAGAGAGGAGCGAAAACTGCAGCAATGAAAGGGACAGAATACACCCAATTCCTACTCATGTTTATGCTCTCCGCAGCAGAGGTGCAGTGGAGAGCAATGTGAGTGAGGGAGTAGGGCCAGGGGCCCTGCTAACTGCTCCTGAGGCGCACTGGGCGTCTCAGTAGAGATAGGGATGCTGAACATAGTGGGACTCAAGGCCTTAACATCCTGGGCCAAGAAGTTGAGTCTCCTACGAAACCCACCTGTGGATATCCTGGCGGTGCAGGAAACCCACTGTCTACAGGGAGAGGAGGAGGCATGGGTAAAAATGCTCCTCCCAACAATATCGTTTTGGTCACCTACTGTAATGTGATACTACACACGAACTAGAACTTAAGATTTATTTGTAAAATTTGTTCCTGGATGGCCGCATACTTGCCATAACCTTCTCATGGCACACCAAAGTGCACACAATAGCCAGTGTGTATGCCCTGAATGGTGCACATGACTGAAGAGAATTTCTTACAGCCCTAACACAACTAAATCTACCAGCAAATACTTTCATAATGGGAGACATGAACTGCTGGATTAACCCAGAAATGGACCGATGGCCATATACAATGGAGATATCACAAGGGCAAGTGGAACTCCGCGTACTAAAGGACACCCTGGAACTATATGATCCACTGCCAAAAAGGCAACCCTTACTATAAAACATGACACGCCCACATGTACACAATGGTATACTTGTCTCTATGTCAAGGATAGACTTAATACTCGCACCAATAATTTTCCATCACCAAATTAAAAAATTTAAAACTACAAAAATTGAATTTTCTGACCATCAGCTTGTTTTGGTGTCTTACAACCCGGATGAACCAAGTACCCAAGCACCCAGATGGTGCAGAATACGCCCAGAAAGTTTAGCCAACTCGGAATTTCAATCCTGGATGGAGGAGATATACTCAGCCTGGAATTTTCAAACACCTTTTTGCTAGGACCCACTAACCATATGAAAAATTATAAAAAATCAACAACTCAGAAAATTAAATATACATTGTCTAGAAGACACAGGGCAGTTTCAGCCATTATCAAAATACCTTGGCTGATATTGACCATCTAGAAAACAATGTACCAAGCGTGGGATAAAGCCCTGGATGGGGTCGCAAATGGGCGGAGGTTTCTGCTCAGTTAAACACCCTGATCCGCGAATACCAACACTGAGTTGGAGTCCATTATAAAGTTAAACATAAGAGATGGAGAAACTTGCTTGAGCTACTTTTATTGCCAATTCCACGCCCTAAAAAATATGATAGCTTGTACACAGGTCCATTGACTAGACAAGTCCATAATGGAAACACCTGAAGAAGTCATGACTGAAGTGCACAGGTTTTTACAAATTTGTATAAATCCAAGCTTTTTAAACCAGAAAAATTCCTTAGAAGCGCACATATCAATACTGAAGCCCAAAATAACAATTTAATCAACCTAATATCATGTGAGGAATTATGGGAAGTAGTACGCGGTGCACCAAGAGGGAAATGCCCTGGACCTGATGGGATTCCCTATGAATTTTACATAAAATATTTTACTAACATCTCTAACATTCTTCTAGCTTCAATGAACAAGTGTATTATAAAAACATGCCTCCTACCTGGAGGCAAAGAAGCCTACACAGTCACTTTATTCAAGAAAGGAGACATATTAGATTTATCCAACTGGCGCCCAATTTCCCCAACCAACACATATACAAAAATTTATTACAAAAATTATGGCTAAACGACTAGGAGAAATTGCAACTGATGCAATATCCCCATCACAATATGGATTTGTTCCAAGAAGATCCATATGGGATAACATCCACACAGTTGCAAATGTTTGCCAGTCCAGAACCTCTGGAGCACTTGTCTTTTTAGATCAACAAAAGACATATGACAGGGTGAACTGGACCTATCTTAGGGCATGCCTTCAAAAATTCAAGCTTCCAAATAGATTTATAAACTGGGTAATTTTGTTTACAGAGTCTGCAACCATGGCTGTGCGGGGAACATGCTTCTTAACCAGCTCAGTTATCCCACAGAGAGAACTAAAACAAGGAGACCTCTTAAGCCCTCTACTCTACAACTTTAGCTCAGACCCCCTAATCCAAAATACAAACACACTTCTTAAGGGAATCAACGTCAAGGGCCAACCACCAGTCAAAATGATGGCCTTCGCTGATGATTGTGTGGTGGGCATATTCAACAATCAGGACGCTTGCAGAATTGAGAAGATAATACAAGACTATTCAGCCATAAGTAACGCATCACTTAACACTGAGAAAACGGTAATTATACTCCTGGGAAAATATTAGACCCAGTGGATGCCATCTACCCAGGGCCAACAAGCTAATACAACCTCAAGACTCCTGACCAGACATAGGAGGCGAAAATTAGCAATGACCTCACTGAAACTTCCCTTATCACCAAACCAACAGCTGACCCTGTTCATCACTTTGGAGTATGGTTAGAAGCAGGAGGTTACGCCAACTCCATGATGTAAAATTAAATAGTAGACAAAATAACAAAACGCATTGCCTCCTTACACGGACACCAAACAAGCCTAACAGGAAGGGTCATGGTAGCCAACTCTATGATTCCATCAATCATGTGGTTCACGGCCCATGCAATCACTTTCTCACCATCCTTCTTCAACACAATCCACGCCCTATTACAAGGATGGCTATGGTCCAACCACAACCCCCCTGTACACCTTGAAACCCTATTTGGCTCTAGAAGGAATGGAGGTATGGGGCTTACTAATTACGTAGAGCAAGCAACCCATATACTGGGATCTTGGATAGCTCAGGTGACTAGCCCAGATCTTCCAGATACACACTGGGCCAGAACAGCAAGATATAACTTCACACGTGCACTCCAATTATGAAACCCAGATCACCCAAACACATTAATTAAGTATCTGGCATCCAATCCTACAGCTGCAGGACCACACGGAACTCCTGCACACTTCAAACGAATACTCCTAGCCATGAGAATAGCAACATGGAGGATCCACATAAACGGCCAAACCAGTCACTGAGGACGCCCAAGGCTAACTCACAGACAGGAAGATCAATGATCAAATAGTCACAGACAATATAATAAGCAAAAGACCAAGTACCTTAGCCAGGATAAGTTACCTGGACCATATGGACATACCCTACAACCTGGAGACTCAAAGAAGAGTATGGAGATACACACTTCATCCTCTACTCCAACCCAGGGTAAGAGCACATGTATGGAGGTGCATGAGGAGAGTATACCAAACAGCAGAATGGTCAAATGCCACTCACACCTCATGTACAATATGTGGTCAGTATGGAAGCCTAACCCACCGTTTAGAACAATGCCCAACATCAGTGGCTGTATGGAAAGAGGCCATGCGCCTAGTCCGCCAAGAAAACGGACATTCATTCAGTCTAGAAAGGAACATGTTCGCTATAAACATGGACTCTCCTATCCACCTATCTCTCAGGGCGTTAATAGTAGCAATAGCACTATGGACGATACATACAATGGTACTGGAATCGTTCACAGGAGCATCGCCCACAATCCAAGAAGCCATCCATCGCTTCCACAGCCATATATTGGAACATTTCTAAGCATGGCTGTTTGGACATATGACCCCCCGTAACAGAAGGACAATCAACACATGGTTTCCCATATGGTTCCTAAAGGTTGATCCTTTCCTTCACACATGCTGCATCCAAGAATAATCCAGCTTAACTCCCCTTCCCTACCGTCCTAAACTTGGTGATCCTGGAGACAACATGAGGGACCTTGAACCCTCTGGGGTGTCTTTAATTGTCAAATTTCATTAGTTTCCTCACTATATCAGAAGTGCTTGTCCCCTGGTCAATCTTCTTTGAATAAACAAAAATAGAATTCTAAAGTTGTCTTACTGGAAGGTATAAGGTAAGTGAAAACTTCTCTAAACCATTTTTTTCAGCTGTTACTTTTATTCTGCTGCAATAGAAGGACAAAATCCTTATAATCTACTTAATTTTGGTCATAAATCCTTATTAAATTTTATTACCAAAAGATGTGGCATTGATTGATAAATTTTGAGAATTATCAATCCTTGACAGCCTATGAAGATCCTTCTTTTTCATGTTAACCTAAGGTTAATTACTATGTGACCACTTCCATTTTCTAATCAAAATATTCATATCTGATTTAGTACTATTTTAAGAAGCCAAAAAACCCTACTTGAGAGTTTATTTCTTATTTACTTTTTATGTCTGTAAGATGACATATTGATCAAGCCATGATGTGTCTAACATAGCTTGTTTTTACCAAATGCTTTATGTTAATAAAGGATTAATAGTAATGGTAGTTCCTCACCCTGAAAAAGACCCCCTGCAAAAACAACAAATGATAAGAAAAATTATGGAATAACATCTGGTAGCTTGCAAGTGCAACAAACAAAGCCCTTTGATAGTGCCGTTGACCAAAATAATTTCGCATCATATTATCAATGTCCTTTTCTATGCTGCCAACAAAAATATTTATTGACTGAAAAGGGTGAACATTAAGTGCCCTTTTTAGCCTCATATGGTTAAAATAACTTGATAGCGCCCATTGATAGTTGAACTCAAGGTCACCTCAGACAATGATTGAAATACTAATGTCAACTCAAAAACACGTTTCACCATCTTAGCATCATCATATTGAAATATTAAAAATTGAGTAGATAACAAAAATCAAAAAAGAGAAGCAATTGAAGAGCCACAAGAGTCACATGAAATTTCATGACAAAAAATGTTTGTAGCATATACTACAAAGGCTAAAAAGTATAAAAATGAGAGTTAAACCCAGAAGATAAAGCATAATCAGGGCATTTTGGCAACCGCCAACCCTGATACCAAGATTAAAACCTAAAATCTCACATTGAGAAGTGAATGAATATTATCTGTTAATTCTAAAGTCTTTTAATTCAGGATAGATCTTCCCTATCATAAATACTAAGGTTATTAATTTTTCATAAAAGCTATTGGTTATTCAAGAATTTACTTTTGGTCGTTTATCTTGCTTTATGGATTAATATCAGTTGTATAGCTTGTAGTTATTTATACTCAGGTGTTCAGGTTTAAGTTATATATAAGCAGAATTTGAGAGTAGTACCAGTGTTTTTTAGAAGACAGTGATAAGACAATTTGAAGTTCAAACTAGGTGAACACGCTTGAGACATTAGTAAAAGTATTATTAAAAAATAAGAGACAAACCCTTTAAATGGCCTGACGGTGCACCCTGTGAAAATAAAAAATTATTGCTTTCAGCCCACGCCATTTTTCAGTATCATATGAGCAATAGGGTCACATGTTATTTAGTGGTGTTTGCTACAGTAGTATGCCAATTGATTGTTGAGAGCTTAATGAATATATAATGTAGATGTACTTTAAGATGAATTTCTCAGAAAATAGATTAAAAAAGCATATATATAAGAATTTATTCTATTGAAGCAACTTAAAGCTATTAAACAAGTAATCTTTCAATAGATATACCACCATCAGCACCACAACAATATTTGGGCCTTAGTTAGTTGAAAATTAGTATTTTTATTTTGAATGAAAAATGGTACTGTTCAGAGTTTCAATATGATTAACACTAAGCTTGAGTACATGTTAACCAACTGATTAATGAAGCATTATTAATAAGGTGCACTTGAAACGGCATATTCACCAAGAATTTTTACAGTTTAGGAGAGCATACGTTGGTACCATCCCTAGAACCAGATCAACTTTCACAAAATTAAAGCACAAAAGGAAGTCTCTTAAATATTACTTAAGACTTAGTTAACTCATAGCAAGGGAAAATTAAATGGATATTTTTATCTCTATAAGAGTAGCATGGACAAATCAAGTAACGAACAGAAGGGCTGCTATTTTCAAGGATTTATGAGCAGTGAAGCACAGGAAGAGTTTGGAGCCAACTTCATTACCCAATACTTAAGCAAAATTCCAAGATCCTTTATCTATGTTTGGGACTTCTTAAGACTTCCAACACACAAAACAAGAGATTCTCATTATGTGGATTTGGAAAATGAATCATTTTTAAATAATGAACTGTAAATATCATGAAGTACAACAGCTTTGGTTTACTAGTGCAGTAGATCTAGTCACCACAAAAAAGGGTTTTCTGAGTTGATTATAATAGCACCTCCAGTTTTTGATGCACATGGCCTTAGTTGTAAAACTAGACAACTCGCTAAAGGGAATCAAGGAGGCTCTTATTGATTATAGAGCCTCTCATAAGGCTGAGTCTAAACATCATTGACATCAAATAAGCTGCCATGAATATATACTGTTTATGCTTCCAAAAGCTGTGACGTTAAGCATAGGGAGAGAGTCTATTTCTTATTGAACAAAATTAATTACCATAGCAAAGTTCAGGTTCAGAAATTAAAGACTAAAGGACGCTTTGTGAGAAAATGTCCAAATAAAAAGAAGATAAGAAGGACGACCCAAAGGAGAATTCAAATCAGTCTTTTAAAATGCTAACACATCACTTAATTACAATGATAATCCTTTTCAATAAAAGAGGCAAGTTACTACATTGTAGGAACCTCAAACAGAGTGACTGTCCCTACCCATCTGCCACTTAACTAAGCGAATTTTGAACCCACAGAGCAATCATATATATATCATGCATAAAACTAACTAGTGTTGAGACAGTCGCAGATGGTGAGAATTAATTTAACATTACATACAAAAGATTGTTGTAAAGATATGATGAGTCACAAGAGCCTTGTAAGACGTCTTAACTCTCCAAAGAGTTAATAGGATACAGTTATCCAATCAGTAAAATACATACTTTGGACATGCTATTGTATAAAGCATTAGAAGGAAGCTAAAATTACAAGTTTAAATTACTTGTAGTCTTGTGTACCTGTGCTCCTGTAAATATAATGTTATAAAACTTGAAAAAGATTGAAGTTTTTTACTCAATATTAGTTTCCAAACTAAGTATATAAGTGAGGGCCTTAATAACTTAAAGCTTTAGGTGCATGTTAAAACTACCCTTATGTTTATAATGCATCATCTTGTCTGTCCTAGCTGTGTACAAAAAAACCATTATGTTTCTGATAAGAACTCAAATTTTATTTATGTATAGAGGAATCATTGATTTTAATTAAAGCACCAGTTATATCTTAATTAACGCGGGCATTAGTTTTCTAGGCTAAGGAAAAGAAAGGAATAAAGGAGCATACACTGGTGAGACTGACCTTAAATATGAAAATTATATTCCAAGACGAGATTAACTGAAAATTTCTCACACTTTGGAAGCTGACTCAAGACTACACTAAGCCAGAGAAGAGATTTTCCACCAGAAGAACGGAAATAATGTTTGTCAGCATCTGCATGGAAATATTGGAACAAATAATGTTTGAGATATACTTTACCAAAACAGTTTAAGTTCAAGGTCCTCAAATTATCAATGAATTTTAGTAATGAAATTACCAACGAGGTCTTATGGTTTTAATCAGGAACATTATGAGTAACCCTGTATAAGTCAATAAGTAGAAAAAAGTAGCCAAAGCAAAAATAATTTGACATTCTGATATTGATTCAATCCATAAAATAGGTATAATTTTAAAGATTGGTTACAGGGGACATCTGAATAAGAATATGAACTCAAAAAACTCCTGAAACAATATGAGGTTAACTTTAGTACTAGACTTATTAGATAAGGATTTTTTACGAAGATATCATTAGGTTTGATACTTGAAACGCAATATCATTCCATCCTAATCCTACCAAGAATCATAAATGAAGTAAAGCCAAACAAAAAGGAAGAAGATAATTATGGAATCTGGTTGATATTACCATCCAAAAACCTTAGATCACCCCTACTGATAGTGTAAAAGAAGGATGGTACCCACATAAAAGGTTATTACTGTTGAAGACTAAAAAATCTGACCTAGATAGATTCGTTCCCTTTACCATACATTGACAATGTTTGAAACAAAATGGAGGTTTAAGATACTTCTCCATGACAGCTTAGCCAATTACTTGCAAATGGAATTATAAACAGAGGACCAGAAGTAGTGCGCGCTCATAACCTAATAAGTACTTTAAAAATCAACATATATACCATAATCTTTTTGCAAAGACCTTTCTACAACTCAATAAGTTATGGACTAGATATATATAGAACTAAAGAATTTAAATGAGCTTATATATTTAGATGACATTATGTTACACAGCAGATTATCAAGGAGCACCTCAATCAACTGAAGGGACTATTAACGCACTTGATTTTCTAAAATCTCGAGTCACAGCAGAGAAAAAGTTTTTTGTAAATAGTTTTCTATAGTTTTTGGTCACAAAGTGAAAAGAAGAGGAATCAGACCACAATATAAATTCGAATATATCTAAGAGGAGTTTGCTGAAGTGCATTAAAGGTGTCCAAGTATTTTTTTAAATGGTAAGCTACTACCATTAGTTTTTGCTGAATTTCATAGATATCGCAGAGCCTCTCACCTAATTGTTGAAAAAAGAAGTTTTGTTTACAAAGGTTAAGAACAAGAGGCATCAAAACAATTCATTATGGAAACACTAATTTTAATATAAAGAATTTACAAAGCCACTAAACATATATACTAATGCCAGCAATATAATAATGGGGGCAAATTTAGCACAATTAAATGAAAACAATGTGGACCACCCTTATAAATTATTCTCAAAGACGTTTACCAGAGATGGGATTAACTATACAGTCACCAAACGTGAGTGTCTAGCTGTGGATTGAGCTTAATGTCAGATCTTACCTTATATATAGATTACATTTTAAAATTTTTACCAATCATGCCTCCTTGAGATGGCTATGCACCTAAATAATCCTGACTTCCTACCAAGATAAATAGTCTAGTTGAAAAATCTTATGAATTTGAGTTTATAACAAAGATGGAGAGAAGCAACTGAAGCATATCGCTTGTCATGGTTACTAATCTTTCATATAGAAGCAAACAAGAGAAGTAGTATTTGTGAAATAATTAGAAAAATAGAGCGTATTTTAAATAAGAAGATGATGAGGTGAAAAAGTTATAAGAGTTGCTTAGATTAAATGAAACAGAGATATAAAATTAGTAAATTAAAATGAGTGTTGTCATATGTAATTTCAAGTGAGTGAATGGCTATCAAAATGAAATGACACCAGCAAGTTGGCTGTGGAAAGATACGGAAACATATCATAGATGATGAGAAAAGTCTTAGTAAGAAATGGTTGAATATATAATTTATGCACTAGAACTCTGCGCTAGATTTTCTCAGTATAAAATCATTACTAAAGGATTTTTATCCAGCTTGTCCTCTTACCAAACCAACTAAAAATGTCTCCATTGACGTTGTAGGTATTATTTAGTCCTCCATTTAAAATCAGTTAATAGACAGTTGCCATAGACAACTATCTTAGATGGTTAGAAGAAACTTTATTTGAGGCATTTACATCAAAAATTACCATAAATATACATTGTCACCAAGTTATCCTTTTAAAAAAGATGTTCAAAAAGTGTTGCTTTCTAGAAATGTGAGAACTTTATATCTTGCATATTTATATCATTTAATAGAACTAAATGGGAGCTTGTTATGATTTTTTCCCACTTTTACATCACTTAGGCTATCTGCTGGTTTTCTAGAGATAAGTTCAATCGCAAATGAATTAATATTAGTTAAAAACAGTATTGTTTAATAATGTCAGTGGATTTTTGGGTAATTTGACTGGTTTTGGATCTTCTGGGTCTATCTGTGCAAATGCCTAAGGAGTTGTCAGGCAGAGTTGCAAAGAAATTGAGTCATCTGATAGTTGGTTGTTAATTAACTATTAGATGTGCCAATTAAGATTGGTCAGGTTTCATCACCAATTGATTGGGAATCTATGTAGAAGTTGTGAGGCGAGTGATGTGGCTTGAAACTAGAGAATTAATCAATTGGATTTTAACCTGCTATACTGGGTAAAGAGTCCCATTACCCAATCAGACCACTAGCCAAATTGGTTAGTTTGCTGTGATTGAGCAGAAACATTAGGGACACGTTTTATTGCTCTTTCCATTTTTAAGTCTCTGGGATGTCCAATGGAGGAATCCTTATCCCAATGGAGAAGACCATCGCTGGAAGAGACTTTAAAGGTGATTCATTGGCAATGGCTACCGTTTCCTTACTGAGGCAGCAACTGATTGGTTGGGCGCCAAATTTATCTAAAATTTCCCTATTATTTTATAATAATAAAGTATATCATAAATTCAGTAATAAGTTCTATTCATCTTTAGTTTAATATAGTTGCAGTACAATAATTGTTTACTCTTTTGTGTAATAAAGAGTAAGAATAGGATATTTTAAGAAAATATACAGATCTATGAAGCAGATATCCACTGACTCTGCATGACTGGAACTAAGGCTGGGAACCTCTGGATCTAAGAGTAGATTAAGTTCAGCTGACAGAGGGAAGAAGTCCTTAGTTGTCAGCATATTCAGCATAACGTGGATCATTCCAAGTTTATAATTGGACCACATCAGAACATGTTTTATTTATTCAGCTACGGATAATAGTCTACACACTATTATCACCCATCTACAAATAACATATAACACAAATTGTGCACATAACCAGACCTGTGCTTTTAACTTCTGGAAACTATCAGCAAGAAAACCAGATTTAATAATTGGTTCTCAAACAAAGAGTAGTTAAGTAATATAAGCCAATCCACAATGTCATATAAAGACAAATTAATAAAACTATGGATTAAATTGGAAACTGTCAATAATAACGCCTTGAATTCAGCTGATCATAGAGAATTTGCTGCTCTAGATGAGAGAGTCACTAAAATCAAAGAAGGTGTAGAATAAGTTTTAAACTTTAGCAACGATATACTGGGAAAAAATATATTTGAAAAAGAAAGAAGGAGAGCAGATTAGAAAAGTGTTATTTCTGAAAATGGAATGAAAAGCAGATCACAATTAAATTTTGCTCACTCAGATCAAACATGGAACTTATAGTGAAACAAGTCAACAAACTGAAGAACCAGAAATGCAAATTTTATTCAGCGAAAGATGAAAAAGAAATTCTCTAAAATTTCAGTTGAGAAAGTTTGCAACTCCTAGAGGTATTCCATTTGCGATCACTATCATTTTGGAGATGACCCCAAAGGTTACTTTTCTTGTTAGTTGGGTCGCCAAGCTGCAAGTTGAGGCTGGAGAAAATTCAAAGGAATTTGAATCCAAGCCTAAACTACCTAATTTTCATTAGGACAACGCTCCTGCGTTCTTCCACCTGTTTAGAATAACTATGTTTGGGTGTGGTAATAGACAGAAAGCTTTGACAATCATGAAATGCTTGGATACTGACTGCCAGAACTTGGTGTTGCCTCATCTTGAAGGGGACATCTGATCCTAAACTGAGGTCAAAGAAGCAAGCATGAAGGAGTTCATAAGTCCCTCTCAGATGTCAAAATGCACTCAAGAACTCATGGAGATCCAATTCCTGAATGATGAAACCTTAGCAAATATCGCCGACTAATTCTACAAAGAATCACAGATTTTGATTGTAGCAAAATTATTAACCAATTTTGATGCACAGATCTCATTACAAGCGGCTTTTCAGCATTATTGTGATTTTCATCTTATGATGTATTCCGCGCTGTTCACCAAAATAATCACCTTGCAAATGGTGGATCACTTGGAGATGTTAAGCGCCACATTTGAGGCCCCTAATCAAAGCTACAAGACTAAACCATTCATAAATTTAAATACCATAAAAGTTTCTGAACCTTCTAAGGTTTCCCAATCAAGCTTTGCTGGGAATTAACATAAAGGATTCAAATGGACAGACAAGAGCAATATGCGCTGTTACTTTTGTTGGAGGAAGGGCCACTTTGCTGTCCAGTGCTCCAAAAAGAAGCCCAAGGAACAGGTTACTGTGGTGCAGGCTAAGGAAGAAAAACCCGCACAAGAGTTGGGAAAAGGGCCACAGCCTAAAAGTGGAACAGTCTAGAGCTGCGGTTAAATCCATTCCTCCCAATATCATGAACAAAGACATTGAAATCAGCAATCTTTTTGCATATGATGATGCGCTAGACCAGCTTTAACAAGTGGTTAACATAGATGGCAATGCTGTAACCATAGTGGAGTAAAGAAATCAACCTGAAATCATTAAGATGTAACTCGCCCTTATGCATACCAACTAGCGAACAAGATCTGATATGTGGAGAATCTGGATAAACTGGGTGATTTCATTATTATAGGAAGAAAACATGTCAATTCCTTTAAGCGCAATTAAGGAATCTTTTAATGATTTATTAGCGCAAATATGCACACTTTTGATTCAACGAATAATGCCACTATACTCTCAGTAAACGCTATTTTACAATAATTCAAATGTACATACAGATATAATGGTCAATTGAGTACAGCTTTTAGCAATAATTGACAATGGGGCGCAAATCAATATTGTCTTGACCAAGTTAGTGAAGAAAATGAAAATATCGACCAATTTGGAGCACAAGAAAGAATATGGAACTTCCAGGACTGATACTACCATTTCTTGTGGACCGTATAGTGTTCTGCCACTCAGATTTAGATCCTTGGTGGTATCCAATCAAGCTATTGTTTTGGCCAACCAAAACTATGATATTTTAATTGTGACTGATTTCTTAAGAATGTAAAGAGTCAAATGCAACTTGTAAGATAATACGATGACCATATTGGGTTAAACGCTACTCTGGTCTACCAATGAAATTGGGAAACTACGCTTACCAAGAGAAACAAATATATAAGTATGATATATAGCGATGACACTATCCTGATCTTCTATCAACCGGTTGGATGAAAGCCGAGATAAATGCTGATAAAACCTGGAAAATTTAGGAATTTAATCAAAAACAAAGACATCAAACAATATGCTGCTGGGATCTCAGATTATAGTAAATACAGGATTGACTTTAGAAATACCTAAGCAATTGTATGGAGAGTTCAGTAGTTCATGTAAGAAATCCATAGTAGATCCCTGGGTGGCAACTGTAATAGTTATGATTGGCCATGGAGAAATCTGGGTTCTCCTGGAAAATCTGAGTGAAAACTGATGAAGATTGAGAAAAATAAAATCATCGCTTTTATTCATTCTATCCTGAAGCGGAATTGAAAAATTCCATGATTTTAGAACCCCAAACTGAGATGAGATTGCTGTCAGGGGTTGCTGAGAATATCAAATTTATTGGTTAATTGAGAGCAATTGGCTGATCTGATGGGAAGACAGCAGGAGGAGGTGCTCAAACTATTTATGTAGTACTAGAAAATCTTTGCCCAGGATTATCACAAATTTGGATGTGCAAAAAACGTAATCCATAAAGTTGACCCTGGGAAAAATTTACTGATATGGATGAGACTGATCCAATGGTCAAAGCAGCCAAGGTGGTTGTGGAAGAGGAAATCAGCAAACTAGTGGAGCTGGGCTCTTAGTTCCATCTGCAAACCCTGGTGAGCCCAACCTTGATAGTGAAGGAGAATGGCTCTAATCAGGTGGTTATCAACTATCTGAGATTAGACAAGATAATGAAGAATGATTCATATCCACTACCATGAAACAATGATGCGTTAGACCGCCTGGAGAAGCAAAGTACTTCTCTGCAATGGATCTAATATCAGAATATTGGCAAATTGATTTTCCAGATGAAGACCAAGTGAAATGCGCAATATTAACTGTGCAGGGGCTGCACCAAATGACTCAGATGCCCTAAGGTTTTGTAATGCGCACATGACGTTTCAAAGAGACATAGACGCCATACTAAACAACTTAAAGTTTTTCTGCATCCTGGTGTACTTGGACAATACAAACGATTTCAGTAGGACTTTAACTGACCATTACACCATCTGGAAATACTTTTCAAGAGACTGTCTGCGGCCAATCTAAAGATCAATTTAAGGAAGTCCCAGCTCTTTAAAAAAGAGTTGGAATATCCAAGGTTTATCATTAACGTCAGTGGGATGCAGCCACAAACACAGAAGAACAAAATCATAGAGCAGAGGGCTATTAGAGGAGTGTCAAGAAGTCCAAGTTTTCTTTGGAATGGTCAGATATTATATAAGATACATACGTGATTTTGTGAAAATTCCTAGCTATTTTCCATTTGCTGAAGGGTATGAAGAAAGGATTTATATGGAATAAAGAAGCTCGGAATTCTTTTTGTGAATTACGCCTGCATATTATAGATTCTCCAGATTTGAAATTTCCAAATTTTAAATGTGAATTTATTATACAAACTGATGCTTTATTAACAGTGATCAGCTCCATCCTGATTCAATTGAATGAACTCAGGGAAGAGCATCTGGTAGCTTATATGAGCTGGACATTATCATCAAAATAATGAAACTACACCATTACAGAGTTTAATTTCCTCATGGTGATCTACGCCTGTAAGCATTTTTGGTTTATATCCACAGTATTAACTTTAAAGTGGAGATATACCACTCCTCTCTGCGCTGGCTACAGAAAAAAAGAGCTAGAAGTATGTCTGGTCTGATGGGAAATGAATCTCAAGCATACAACTCTGAAATAGTCCATCAAGCATGAGATTCTTATCAAAATGTGGAAGGCTTATTAAGGTAAGAAATGGTCCATGTGGTACATCATCAGGCTGATGAACTGTTTCAGTAGATGGTAAATAGAGAGATTGAGAACAAGCCCTGAACATCCCAAGGTGCACTTCGAAAAGAAAATGGAAACACCAAGACTTGGAATGGACAAGTATTTAAAATGATTGATGGAAACCAATTATATTTCTAAACCATCTGAATGAGCGGCAAAAATTTAATCTGCACGTAAGGTTGTCAAGCAAGAAGGCCTGAGGAAAACAACTGACCATATTCACCAGTATTACTACTGGGATTCTTTTAACTATGATGTGGCCAATTATGCCATGGTTGAATGATATGATAGTGGGCACCAACCCTAAGGATAAGGCTGGGCGGCAGGAGGCCCAGAAGGTGAAACTTCAGGCCCTTCCTGATCTGAAGCACACGTTTTACTAACGCTGGGTACAAGCCAAATATGCCCAGGTTGGTACTAGTGAGGTGCACAACACCAAGCCCCTTAAGTCAGCCCAGGCACTAAAATGGACGGTTTATTCAATTAATGTGGATGGTTTAATTTGGTTGGTTGAGGAACGGGGTTTTGAAACCTGTTCCATCTATGAAATTACATGTTTGGGTAGAGTACAACTTCAATTGAAAACTCAAGTGAAGTCAGTGTTGGTGTAATCTACCAATTCAGATGGGAGTGTTTGCCTATTGGTGAATCAGTGCTTGGGACTGCTTTCGCAGACCCCAAATTACCCTGATGAAGATTAAATTTGATTTTTGTGACCAACATTCCTTGTTGGTCGACTTCTCACAATAAACTTTCCCATTTTCCCATCTTATTAAATGTTATCTTGGATGATCCTGTGCGCAGACCTCTTTGAGGAGGTCTCATGCTACGTTAACCTCTTCATTTTAAATACAATTAAATTATTACCTAGTGCAACGTTGTTTCTCCCTGGTTCCCTCCAACCTGAGACGTTTACCCCTTCTCCCTTAGTGCACCGCGTCGCTGTTGATGGGTTATTTATTATAAGGATCACACTTCTCTTCTTAAGCTATTATTGCTTCAGCAACCTCTGATGGGCTTTAGTAACTTTTGAACTAATGGCTAGTTCCCTGGTGTTGTCCTTGTGCACCTTGCACTACCACACTGGAACAGGAGTGTTATGGACACCCTCCTTATATTAGTTGACCAACTGCTTAATTTTATGTGCACAAACTTTTTCCGTGCGGGACTTTTCCAAAGTGTAAACAGTGGGCGCCAGCTGTGGCTTCGGCTGTGGTCAACTGCACCACTGTTTCCTCTTTTTTCTGAAGGTTGGAGCTTGTTGGCGTTATTTTGGCTGTCTCCAACTGGAAAGTACCCACCCTTCATGTTCATACCTGGTGGATACAGATGCTTCTGGATCTGAAAGTTGTAATTCCCCAAATTTATGCTGAAATTTACAAAACCAATTTAAATAAATGGGTTTACTTTGGCAGCACGTTCTGACGATGCTGGCAGATTTGGCACAGATGAGCCTGTGGGTGTTGGCCTTGGATAACGTTGGGCAATCCATTGCTGTTAAGGGAATAGGTTCATTCTCATCTAGAAACGCGTTTTATAACGGAAACACTATGTATACCTCTGAACCATATTTGCTCTCTCATGGCTCAGAAAAGAAACCTATTCCTGTGTACCAAATCACCCCAGGAAATCCCCGTTTGACCTCTTCCATGATTCGCAACAATCAGGAAGTTGAAAAGGAACTGTGTTTACAATAGGAAAATGTTTCTGCCCCTGCTGAAGATATGATGGGATATGTGGCCTCAGTAGTAAGAGTGACCAAGTATCCCTCTCCATTCTTTGATTCAAAAGCATACCAGGGTGATATGTTAATTCCAGATGAAGAGTTTGGGGGTAATTTACTGGCGTTTTCGGCTTTAAATAAAGACCATTATGGGTATTTTCTACTGACTGATACCCTTTTCTTCCCTTTAGGAAAATCCAGCACCATTATTCTGGTGGATACTGGCACTAAGAAAACTTTATGGACTGGATCCTAGCTGACTACCTTGGGCTGAGTTACTTGCCAAGTGGTATGGTTAGGTGAGGTGCATCCCAAGGTATTCCCACTCTGAAGATCATTGGGACAGTGTACTTCAGGTTGACAAGTACAACTTGTCCAATCACTTCCAAGTTATCAAAAACCTCTTGTACTATATTATTTTGGGTGTGGAGTGGTGGCGAAAGTTTGACGTTAAACCAACTTGAAAGAGGATACCCTATCTCTAACATTAAAGAATGGTCGCATATTAGTTGTTCCTTTGTCAGAGGAGAACGTCCAGGGTGAATTGCCCCACTGGCCCTACCTTCACACTCTTAGCCTGGTTTATATGCTGAAGCCCACCGTGAATGTTCCCTACCTTCTTGTTTGGAGGGTTTGGAATCTTCTTTTGATGCCGCATCTTCTAACGCACTACCTGATCACTCTGAGTTTGATTGTAAGTTCAAGCTCACTGTGGATCTGGTGCGTATTTCTTCTCCCATTTACCCATTGACTGTCCAGGAGGAAGAGTCGTTAGATGTGTGGGTGAAGGAGCAGTTAGCCAAAGGCACAATTTTTCAGCGTATCTCCCCTGTATGCTCCCCACTTCTCTTTGTTGGGAAGGCTGATGGTACTCTACGCCTATGTGTAGACTATGGAAACCTCAACAACGTCACTGTACCAGATCTACATCCCATCCCTTTGGATTCTCAGATTGCGCGCTATGTGGAGAAGGCTAAGGTCTTTTCCAAGTTAGATTGCCTCAATGCGTTCAATCAGATTTGGATTAAAAAGGGACAAGAGTGGTTAACCACATTCCACACCAGAAAAGGGATTTTCCAGTTTTGGGCCGTGCTCTTTGGGCTTAAGAATGCCCCTGCTGTCTTTCAACGCCGCATTGATGCATCATTGGGGGAATTTTTAGGGGTATGCGCGGTTGTCTACATGGACAATATCCTAGTGTTTTCCCCTGATCATGAGTGACATGCGGTACATCTTTGGCAAGTGGTGGAGAGGTTAAGGGCAGCCCGCCTTATGCTAAAGATCAGCAAGTAAAAATTCTTCAGGTCCCAGGTCACTTTTCTGGGCAACGTCATGTTTTACCAAGGCCATATGATAACTCCAAACAAGGAGAAGACTATTAGTGAGTGGCCACCCCCACCTCAGTCAAGGAATTGATGAGCTTTTTGGGGACGTGTACGTTCCTCAAGAAGTTCACACCCATTTTTTCCGAGGTGGCAGCACCCTTATATAAGGCTAGCGGTGAAAAGGTGCTTCAGTGGTCCCACATTTTGGAGGGAGCTT
This sequence comes from Massospora cicadina, assembly GCA_022478985.1. Classification (NCBI taxonomy): domain Eukaryota; kingdom Fungi; phylum Entomophthoromycota; class Entomophthoromycetes; order Entomophthorales; family Entomophthoraceae; genus Massospora; species Massospora cicadina. The sequence continues at coordinate 93,637 of JAKSZP010014479.1, forward strand.
TCCAAGCGGTGAAGCGCACCCTTTTCCACGTCAGTCCTTCGCCATTTCGACCCCAATAAAGAGTTCATTGTGTCTATTAATGCCTCCAACTTCACCATAGCGGCTGCCTTGTTACAAGTAGGTTAAGATGGGATAGAGCATCCAGTAGGATATTTTTCTACGAAAATGTCTCTGCTTGAGTTGAATTACGCCGTTATTGACAAAGAGCTACTAGAAGTGGTGGAGGCGCTGACCTATTGGCGTCACCACTTGCATGGCTCCTCCCAACCTTTCTGTGTGCATACAGATCACCGTAACTTGCTGTACTACTGCGCTCCTCATGTCTTAACCCCATGGCAGACCCGTTGGCATGAGACCCTTTCCCAATTTGCATTTTCTTGTGAGTTCACCAAGGGCAAGGAGAATGGCTTGGCGGATACTTTGAGCCGCAATCCCGCTTTAGCTCATGATCCAAAGGAGGTAGAGGGTCATAACACCCAGTTGATTATTCCTCCAGATAAGATTTTATCTCAACTTCCCGCTCCCTTGGCCAACACGCCAGCACTGGCACCACTGGAAAATGTGGAGGAATACAGTATGTTAATAAAGGTAGTTTTTTCTCAGCCGCTATTAGCCAAATATACTACGGTACTTACTAAGAGTACTTTGAATTGGGAGGATTTATCCAGGGGTTATCACATAAAGGATGCTATGGTGTGGTTTCAGTGGCACATTAGGTTCCTGATGGACCACTGCGCCTGGAAATCATCCAGGACCATCATGATGGAATCACCATTAATCATCCTGGGAAAGCAAAGACCTTGGAGTTGATACGATGCACCTACAATTGTAAGGGCTTGCCTGCTCAGGTGGGACATTATTGTAAAGAGTTCTTGATCTGAACCAAATGAAACCAAATCGTCAACCTTTAGCAGGGTTGTTGGTACCAGTCTAGAAGGCTGAAGGGCCCTGGACTTCCCTATCAGTGGATTTCATTGTGGAATTACCTGTCTCTGATGGTTATGGTGCCATCATGGTGGTGGTGGACTGGTTTACAAAGTTCGCTCACTTCATTCCTTGCAGAACTACAATAACCACTGGTGAGATGGCCAGGCTCTTCGTCATGCATGTATTTGCGCTCCATGGGGTTCCCCAAGAGATTATTAGTAACTGGGGACCCCAGTTTACCTCCCTCCTTTGGGAAGAGTTGTGTTAGAAACTTCAGAATCGCCCCTGCTGTTCAACTGCATATCACCTCAATCAGTTGGGCAGACTGAACGAGTAAACCAGTGCTTGGAACAGTTCCTGTGGTGTTACACCGCCGCAGATCATTCATATTGGTTTCTCACCTTCCTATGGCCTAATTTAGCTACAAAACACTTTACTTTCTTTGATTGGTTGTTCCCCCTTTTTCGCCAAGTATGGCTTTAACCCCACCTTTAACATGGAGCCCAGATGTGGATCTAAAGTTGAAGCGGCGGTGGACATAGTCAAGACTATCAAGAAGGTCCACCAGGGGGTTTCCACAAGTTTTGAGGCGGCAATGCAGGTGTATAAGGAGAATGCTGATGGTAAGCGCCGAGTGGGTCCCACGTACAAGGAAGGGGATCTCATGATGCTTGATGCTCATAAAATTCCTATCAAGCAGCCATGCAAAAAAGGGGATCAAAGATGATTGGCCCTTATCGCGTTGTTAAAAAGGTGGGTAACACCTCATACCAGTTGAGTCTTCCCTTTTTTTCAGATCTTTTCTGTCTTTCATGAGAGCAAATTGAAGTTGTTTGAGGGCCCCCCACCAGAGACCCCTGAGGCTTATCTCGTGGATAGGGCGACAGAGTGGGAAATGGATAAAATAGTAGCCTCCCATCTAGTCAAAAGAAGACTTGAGTACACGATATTTTGGAAGGGATTGATGCTGCTTAGAAAAGTTGGGTACCAGCGAGTAACTGTGTACATTCCCAAGATATGATTGGAGCCTTTCATAAGCGTTTCCCCCAGGCCGCTGGATCTCAACCCAAACTGACCATTGCCGCAATGAAGTTAGCCCTGGCCTATAAAAACTTTTCTCTAGAGCAAGCCCCTGGAGGGGGGTTGAGCCCTGTTGAGAGGAGAGGGCAATGTCATGGTTGAATGATATGATAGTGGGCACCAACCCTAAGGATAAGGCTGGGCGGCAGGAGGACAAGAAGGCGAAACTTCAGGCTCATCCTGATCTGAAGAACACGTTAGACCAACGCTGGGTACAAGCCAAATATGCCCAGGTTGGTACTAGTGATGTGCACAACACCCAGCCCCTAAGTCAGCCCAGGCGTTAAAATGGACGGTTAATCAATTAACGTGGATGGTTCAATTTGGTTGGTTGAGGAACGGGGTTTTGAAACCTGTTCCATCTATGAAATTACACGTTTGGGTAGAGTACAACTATAATTGAAAACTCAAGTGAAGTCAGTGTTGGTGTAATCTACCAATTCAGATGGGAGTGTTTGCCTATTGGTGAATCAGTGCTTGGGACTGCTTTCGCAGACCCCAAATTACCCCAATGAAGTTTAGATTTGGTTTTTGTGACCGGCATTCCTTGTTAGTCAACTTCTCACAATAAACTTTCCCACTTTCCCATTTTATTAAATGTTATCTTGGACGATCCTGTGCGCGGACCTCTTTGAGGAGGTCTCATGCTATGTTAACCACTTCATTTTAAATACAATTAAATTATCACCTAATGCACCGTTGGTTCTCCCTGGTTCCCTCCAACCTGAAACGTTTACCCCTTCTCCCTCAGTGCACCGCGTCACTGTTGGTGGGTTATTTATTATAAGGATCACACTTCTCTTCTTAAGTTATTATTGCTTCAGCACCCTCTGATGGGCTCTAGTAACTTTTGAACTAATGGCTAGTTCCCTGGCGTAGGCCTTGTGCACCATTCACTACCACGCTAATATCAGGGGAGTTATAGACACTCTCCTTACAAATTATCTGGCTTGCTGTGTGGAGTGTTGTAAAAATCATGGGGTTTTCACTGGTGCACAGGTTCGCTTAACTTTTGAAACTGGGAATAGATATGAACCTGCTAATTGTATGATACAATTAGCTTAGCTAAGTTCAGATAATAGGTAAATTTGGCCCTACTCTGGCAGATAATAATAATAAATGACTTCAGCCTCCCTCTGGAAAAATAAAAGAATTCTAGTGACTTTGGCTTCACATTGGAGTTGAAACTTAGACAAGGACTCTCTTCACAAGAAGCAGATAAATTACAAGATATTAAATAAAAATATAGGTTTAGGGTGTTTTTATTATTAAAATGAGGAAATATTTATAGGCGGAAGTATGGGAGGACATGTATTAGGGGTAAATTGTGGTAACCATGATGGTCGTGGCATGCCTAGCTGATGAAAAAGATATAGATTCAATTTTGGGAAAAATTTCAGCTGATATTCATGAGGAATAGCGTATTTAAATTACCATTTGTATCAGCCCACTATTTGGCTACCAAACCAGATGATTTCCCATGAGTAATTGCCCATTTTGAGCCAATTTACTCATCGCCAAATTGTTGGCAACAATCCCCAACGAAATGTAACCATAATTATCATTGGATATGATCCTATGAGAATTACAATTAACCATTCAATCAGTTATTATCACCAACTAGGTGATATAATTAATTATCATTCAAAGATTAATCAATAAGCTAAATTAAAATATACAAACCATTAGTTTAAATAAATTGAAGCTTAATTAATTCCAAGCCTGGATAATGTGGTCATATAAAATTCCCACAAGTGCCAATTGTATAAGCCACACAAAAACACTACAGGATATTGACTGGATCACCCAGGTTTCACCTGGCATACAGTTTCCATCAACATAACGGGGCCACTGAATATGAGCACTAGGAGAGTCATGTATATCATAGTTGCAATTGTTCATCTAGTAAGATGGGTTGAGATGACAGCACTATCAAAAGTGGATGCTACTAGTAACGCGCAATTTATTCTGGATCAAATTGTTTATTTCCATGGATGCCCACAAGGCTTGTTGAGTGACAATGAAACGAATTTTATGTCTCATGTGATCCCAAGAATGAATGAAATAATGGGGATCCAAGAAGTTATATCAGTTCTCTACTGGCCAGAAAGTGAACGAACTGGTAGAGCAAGTGAACAGAATGCTGGCCTCAACACTGAGGAAGTTAGTCGATGTAAAACCTCTGCGTGGGGAACTTACATTAGTTTGGTAACATTTTTCTACAACATCAGCCAACGTATGGCAGTGGGAAAATCACCACTTCAATTGTTATATGGTTGAAAGGCCATATTACCGTCAACCCTTATTTTGCAGTCAAACCAGCATTTGGTATGAGTGAATAGCAGTACCTACTCCAATTATCAAATACCCCGATCAAAATTCAAACTCAATATTTTTAGTACAACCTTGAGAATAAGTTTAAAACCAAGAAATCAGAGAATGAGAACTGACCAGCGTTGCACATATACCATGTAGGCAATAGGGTAGCCTATTGCTATATGCATGGCTTCAGGAGAAGAAACAAACTAGAAGCGCTGTGTTCAGGTCCATTTGAGAAAATAATAAGCTGGTAACAGACGCATATACCATCAAGAACCATACAGATGGAAGAATAATGAACTGGGTCCATGCCAGATACTTAAAGCAGCGGTTCCAAGAAAAATAATGAAAGTGTTCCCAAAGGACCGCTGGACCACTAGGATGGTTATTTACTGATATTTTGGTTAAGTCCTAAAAAAGGACCGCTGAACTAAAAAAGATGTTCAAGTCTAAAAAAGACCTATGAATCATGAAAACTGGTAGGTCAGAGTAAACCATAGAACCAGTTTGGGGGAATAAAGAAAAGATAGACCGCTGAACTGAGTATAGGTCACTTTCCATAAAAAAATAAAATAAAAAATGATAAAATATTTAAAAAGAAGGAAAAAATATAAAAATAATTTATATTTTACTATTTTTTATTTGTTATCCTCAAAATTGGGGATGATTCTGTCTGTCGCCCCCGTGGGAGGGATGATGTATGGCAGTAGGAGTGAACAAGCTATTGTAATCTATTTGAGAGCAAACACTAGCAAGGGATAGACACACCCAAAGCCAAGTTCTTTTAGCAGAAGCTGAGCCTTGAGAGAACATGACTAAGGGAAGAGAAATCAAAATGTCAGTACTGGCCAGAAGCAATACTCCAGATCATGGGGAAAACAGCAGAAAAGAAAGAGTCAATTGGCAAAAAACCCCAAATAATCCCAATATGCACCGGTGCTGGAAGATTATTCTTGAGTGCTTACCAATTACTTCATCAAAGATTTGGATATGTTGGCCATTATGGTGCAAGGGATACTGGAAGGAGGTTGCCAAATCATGCCTCCAATAAGAGCCATTAGGGGAAGGACTACCCACATGTATTCAACTTAGAGTATGGGTCCTGGCGGGACCATAGATGTTATTCTTAAAAGCTGCACAACTCATCTATTAGAAAAGGCGGGAATCTTCAGCAAAAAGATTGTTCAGATATTGCTGGTCAGGGAGTTAGATAAAATTGGCATATGAGTTAGGCAAGCTAGGGTATGTCAAACTTTTATAATTGTTAATATTATCCATCATGGTGTATTTTTGGCTCTACTCTATTCTAGTTTTTGGTACAATACTAATTAATGAAATAAGCTCTTCAAAAACATGAAAAAAATACAAGAATGATATGTGCAAAAAAGTTAATAAGAGAAAAAATTTGCAAGAACAACTATAATTAATCATTTATTAAATTGCTGTGAGAAAACCATTGATAGTAGTAACCTCCTGCCAAGGATGAGGAGGGGGGTTAAGGAGTGAAGGACGCTGAACCAAGATCCTGTAAACGATAAAGGGTCATTCAGCCTTGAATGGGTGGACCAGCTTTCTGGAACTAAAATTGGCATAAACAAACTGACAAGGCTGGCATGGAAGTGATTAATGAAGAATGTGCTCTTAAAGCGCGGCAGTAAGGAAGAAAGGAAGAGAATCACAGGACAAAGGTTGTAATTAGAAGTGTTGAGTGTCAAAAGAGCCGTGCTCTGCTGAAGCTCTAGAAGTAATTGACCTGGCTCCAAGGTGGCATTCTCCTGTCCTGATCTTATTCTCGCTTGAAATCAATGCAAGAGGGGGAATGTTGAATATTATTAACCAAATAATGGCTTTTTTTAATATCAGCTATTATAATAATTAATTAGGCATCGATGCCAATTAATTTTATCTAATTTAAGAATATTTACTTAATTTAATAATTCAATGAATCACCTTATGTTGGGCATCCTTGCCAAGTAAATTAGCTGGTTCAACTTTTGTTTTCAGTGGATCCCAGCGGTTTGAGTTAATTACATCATGTAACCTTGACTACTTAACCTTGTTCAACTTTCAAGATTTCAGTGGATCTCAACAGTTAAATACAACAGGCAATCAATTCACTTGATTTTACTCAATTGAACATGCTTCTACTTTTGGTTGTTTAAGTCTTAATTTAGCTCATCAAAACGAGATTTTCAATATTTAACAATTCCCAAAGCATCTGGATAAATTGCCAACATATTTTTTAGAATAATTTAATGGTGCAGTTTCAAGTCATGCTCAACAATGAATTAGGTTGAGCCTTTTCATTACAAAATTTGTTTTCAAGAGATTTATTGGTGAATAATGCTGATGATCGATATACAAAAATAATTAGGATTTTATAGGATTTACCAAAGACTTTTTCAAGAAATCAATCTTGAACTAATTTGATTTCTTAGAATTTACCGTGACTAATGCTGAAGATCAATCTACGACTAATATTTTTAAATATTTTAGTGGACAATGTCATGATTTTATATTTGTGATTGCCAGCCAACGTTGGTGAGGATTTCATGGTAGGGTTACTTGAAGACATTGCTGAGTATTTCTGGATTAGATTTTGAGTTGTCAGTAAGTTAAACCAATGATATTTTATGAGTTCCTGGAGATTTATGCCAAAACTGATTAAGGTTGGAACTTTACCAATGTATTATGCCCTGCTTTACCTCAGAATCTAATATAACCCCCAGATCATATGAAAGTTATTTGGGTGGGCTGGTCATCTATAAAAGCCCCACCTTTTAAATTTTAATAAAAACTCTACATTTTCCTATTCTTCTCTTTTCAAGTAATTAGTTACTAAAAATCCAGGATAGCAGAGATCCCCAAGGATTAAATGCTGGCTCAAGCATCTAGGGAGTGGTCAATGCTACCACTCCCCCTGATGCCAATGAAGGCAGCGTAGCAAGGGGTCAACAGTCCTCATACTGTTGATCCTGGAACACTACCAAAGTTCCTGAACCATTGAAAAATAGTGAAACTTTCAACAAGTGGCTTCATGGCTGGAAACTTTGTTAGTGTATTGCCAATTTCTGGTGGCATAATGTCAGTTTGTTAGGAGGTGGTTTAGAGCCACTGATTTTTTGGTGTGGAATACTGACAGTTCTTATATACTCCACCATTCAATTTTTCAGTGACATATGTCATTTATGAGAACTTTTGCAATTCTTTGGCTAAAAATTCTGCCAATTATTTCCATTTGACGTTATTGAAGCATATCAATTTCAAAGGCAACTAATTTCGCTGCACTTATGTATAACCCCTTTTGGAGAAGTTTGCAACAAAGAGCCACTCTCTTGTATTGTCAATGACACTCTGCAATTCTTGCTTCTATGCAGGAGATATTTTAAAAGAACCTAATCTGGTTAATCTGGGTGAAGTGTTGAGATTGTTAACCAGATTATGGCTTTTTTTGATATCAGCAATATTATTTATTAGTCAGCCATTGATTTCAATTAATCTATCTAATTTAAGGGTTTTGACTTTACTTAAAGTAATGAATTCAATGGATCACACTATATTGGGCACCCTTGCTGACTAATTTCATCTGGTTCAATTTTTGAGTTCAGTGGATTCCAGCAATTTGAGTTAATTACATCATGTAACCTTGACTACTATTCTTTGTCAACTTTCAAGAGTTCAGTGGATCTCAGCGCTTAATTACAACTGGCAAACAATTCACTTGATTTATTCAATTGAACATGCTTCTACTTACTGTTGTTTCAGTATTAATTTATCTCATCAAATCTAGTTCTCAATATCTAACAATTTTCAAGGCATCTGGATACATTGCCAATAGATTTTCAAGGATAATTTAATGGTGCAGCTTCATGTCATGTCCTCAATCAATTAGGTTGAGACTTTTCATTACAACATTTTTTTCAAGTGAACTACTGGTGAATAATGCCAAGGATCAATCTACAACTAATATTTTGGATTTCATAGTATTTACCAGCGACTATTGCCAAGAATCAATCTTCAACTAAATTTGATTTAATAGAATTTACCGCGACAAATGCTGAAGATCAATCTACAACTAATATTTTCAAGGATTTTAGTGGACAATGTCATGATTTTATATTTATGATTGCCAGCCAACGTTGCTAAGGATTTTCATGCTAGGGTTACTTTCAGACATTGCTGAGTATTTTTGGGAGAGATCAAGAGTTTCCAGTGAGTTACACCGATGATATTACATGAGTTCCTGGAGATTTATGCCAAAATTGGTTAAAATTGAAGTTTTTTTAATGTATTATGCCCTGCGCTACCTCAGAATCCAATAAAACCCCAGATCATATGAAAGTTATTTGGGTGGGATGATCAACTATAAAAGCCCCACCTTTTTATCTAAATAAATATTTACAATTTCATATTCTTCTATTTTTCAAGCAATTTATTACTAGAAATCCTGGATAACAAAGAGATCCCCAAGGATTAGACGCTGGGTCAAGCATCTAGAAAGTGGTTGACGCTACCACTCCCCCTGACACCAATGAAGGCAGAGTAGCAAGGGGTTAACAGTCCTTATACTGTTGATCCTGGAACACTAGCCAAGTTCCTGAACCATTAAAAATGGTGAATTTTTTAACAGGGTATGTATTGGGATTTTTGTTCAACTTTACAGCTCCCTAGGTTATCTGCTGGATTGCTAGGGAATAAGCCCCACTAGCAAATTATTGTATATTGGGTGATTTTTGATATTAGTTTAATAATTTCAGTGAATTTTTTAGTAATTTGACAGGTTCAGATCCACTGGGTCAATACGTCCAAATGCCTAAGGTATTGTCATGTAGAGTTGCTAATAAAATTGAGTCATCCAATAGTTGATAGTAATTAACTATTAGATGTACAATTGGGATTAGTCAGGTTTCATCACCAATTGATTGGTAATATATGTAAGAGTTGTGTGGCGAGTGATGCCGCCTGCAAATAGAAAATTAATCAGTTGGTTTATAACCTGATTTAATGGGTAAAGTTTTCCATTGCCTAAATAGGCGCTAGCCATATGTGGTTGGTTTGTTGTGATTGAGCAGAAACGTTAGGGACACTTTTCTTGCCCTATCCGTTTTTAGGTCTCTGGGATGTCTGATGGAGGAATCTTTAGCCCAATGGAGAAGACCATCACCAGAAGAGACTTCAAAGGTAAATTCATTGGCAACGGTTACTATTTCCTTACTGAGGCGCTAATTTATTAGTTGAGCGCCAAATTTACCCTTAAATTCCCTAGTATTTTATAAAGATAAAGTAGATCATAAATTCATTAATAAGTTCTATTCATTTTTAGTTTATTATAGTTGCAGGACAGTAAATTTTGACCTTTTGTGTGATAGATAGTAAGGGTTGGATATCATTAATAGAGAATCAGATCTTTAAAGCAGATATCCACTGACTCCGCATGACTGGAACTAAGGATGGGAACCTCTGGATCTGAGAGTATATTAATCTCATCCTGAAGAAGTAAGAAGTCCCTAATTGTCAGCGTAATCAGGATTATGTGTAACATTCCAAGTTTAGCGTAGTACCACATGAGAACTTGATTTATTATTAAGCTATGGATAATTGTCTCCATACTATCAACACCCATCTATCAATATCATATAACACAAATCGTGCACATGACCACACCTGTGAAGTTTACTCTGGAAATAATCAGCAAGAAAACCAGATTTTAACAAAGGCTAAAAGCGTTTTACTAACTTATACTTATCGCTAATGTTTGAATGGATAATTCATCATGACTCTAGCAAAAACCAAAAAGATAACAACCAGCCACACTTCAAAAATGGATATTTTTGTTATCAGCCTTTTTTCTGCTTATTGTTAAAAATATTACATGACTACTGTCATATCACTTTTAAAAACACTATTCAAAAAGAATTTGCGTCACCAATCTTATTTGCAGTGAATATGGACGCAGAAAGAACATATAACCAAGAAGATATCAGAATGAGATAGCTGACGTGTAGTTAACTATATAATGTGTACTAAAAATAATATGTATAAGTCACTCAAAGAAAGTAATAAAGAGAGTATTTGAAAAGAAAAATTGATCATGCTTTAAGGAGGAAAAGATGGTCATGCTTTATCATATACATGGATGGCAGCTAAAGAAGTTTTAGCCTTCTGGATGGGGCCTCTATCTGTTCTCATGAGAAGAAAATTTTGATGCACAATCAAGAACAATACAACAAATACTACTTAAACTAAGTCATCAAGAATTGAAGTTTTTGCTTAGGTCTCATCTTGAGGAGGTAATGATGAGAAGCTCAACTGATAAGATAATTTATCGCCATCAAATTGACTTTCTGAAAAACTGTATCTATAAAAATTATAGAGAAAAGTCTGGCATTCAGTGAAGACAGTGCATAAAGCTCTTTAATAGTTGGAAACAACAATTTAATTTCTAGACTGACAATAATCAAAGACCTTTTATGACCTCAAAAGGTTGTAATATGATAGCTTACCAGAGTGGCTAAATTTAATTTAATGCCACTGATGACGACCTATTTATTGACCTTAACTGAAAAGCAAGCCCCCACTTGTGCATCGTTGCACAATTGGTATTACAAATTGGGTAAATAATTTAGTTTCCAAAAAGTAAGCAATATCACCCAAAGAGCTATAGGTGCCTCTAGAGTTATGTGAGTACCAGTGAAAAAATCTATTGTTCCGGTTATTATTAGCTAATAACCCCTATAAACTTTATTACTTGCACAGGTTCATTTCTTGTGCAATCTGTCCGCGTTGTATTGTTGTTGATATATTCAGTTGATAATAGTATGACGACTATTATCCATAGTTGAATTAAATTCTTAGATCTTGGCCCAATTCTTGGCCAGTATTCCTTCTCAAAATACTTGAGATGTCTCAAAATAGGGATTTGTTCCCCTGTACTGTACAACCCATTCTTCTCTGAGATTCTTTGGTGACAATTTCTCTGGTTCAACGCACAGTTGGCAGCAATCCCTGATTTGTTTCTGCTTCTTCCCTGGATCCCCACTCAGATCCTAACTCTTTCCCTTAAAGAGCCTCTCAATTATTGCACACAGCAATAATATCCCTGAGAAATAATAGAAAAATTGAAAGCTGATAAAGTTTACTACTTAAACTAAATAATAGATAAAGACTTCTTTTCTTATTGGTGATTCTAAGGAATTTATAGTAGGGGATTTGATGCTCAACCCTCAGTTGGCACCCCTTTGATGAAATGGCAGCTGTTGCCATTAAATCACCCATCCTCGTCTCAGCAGAAATGGTCTTCCCCATCCTGGCTAGGATTCCATCATTGGACATCCTCGAGACCTACAACAGAAAGAGTCAGAAACATGTCCCTAACATTTCCCTCTCAATCTAAGCAAGCCAACCATATTTGGCTAGTGACCTGCTTAGGTAATGGGACTTGTTACCCATTAATGCAGGTCACAAACCAACTGATCGATATGCTTATTGTAGGCAGCATCGCTCACCTCACAAACTTTCTACAAACATTCTTAATCAGTCAGTGATGAAACCCAACCAATCCCAATCAGTACACCTGATTGTTGATCACTATCAGATGCCACTATTTCGTCGGCAACTCCACCTGATGAGATCTTAAGCATTTGTCCAGATCAATCCCTGGCAGATCTGACCAGGCAAATATCCTAAAATCACCAGAACATAGTTACTCCAAAATCAGGGTCAACCAGTTTCTAGTTCACCTCTCATTAGGGAATTATCCCCTAGAAATTCCTGGTAATCTAGCAGGCTGAAAATATTAGCAAAAATCCCAACACATCCCTTCTCTTGCCTAGATTTCCAGCGAGAAAAGGACCAGAATAGGAGAACACTTCTTTAGACACTCAGTCAAATACTTCATTTGCTCAAGCAGAGTATGATCACCAATACTCAATGCTGCTCAGGACAACCTTCATAATGAGGCTCTCTTCCTCTTCCTCCTTGCCACCACCTATTCAGAGCGTGGTCCTCATGATCTACTGTCATGCTGGGATGAATGATTTACTCATGATGATATTAGTCCCAGTATCCAGTTTTCCCCCATCAGGGCATATGACCCGCTGCCATATTCAGGATTCTTGGTCTGGCGTCCTTTATTTCCTAATTTTCTCCCCATTTTAGACAGGAGACTTGTGCCGTTGATGTTTGTTTGCAGCCCAATTTAGAATCCCTATTTATGCTTGCCCTTATTATTTTCTCTCATAACCTCTTGGCTCATATCACTCTTATTTCTTCTTCGGAGAGCTTATCCCATTAAATTTGAGATTGATTTCTCCAAAATTGGAGCTTAATGGATTGTATAGTGCATAATGTCAACTTCCATATAAGTCTTACATCCCCCTCTCCTCCAGCTCATATGTCAAATTCTAAGTCGCGGTACCAACAGCTACTCAACAATTTGATTAAGATCTTCAGCACTTCCAACAGATAAGTCAGGATGCGCAGCAGAACCTCTTCTATGGTCCTTCCAGGACTCATAAGCATAGTCTGTAACCAGCGGCTAGTCCTTCTGTGGAACTACTGGAAATGTAACCAACCCTTTGGAAACCAGGCTAGCGATCATTTTAAATGACTCGCAACAATTTCTCCCACTGTCATCAATTCCAGAGTTGGATTTCGAAATTCTCATGGATTTGGCTCATTTTGCATATGTGCCAAACATCAGCATATGTGCCCCAAATTATGTCCTTCTCTCTTAATTGCTCCTTTCTTGATAGGTCAGACTTGCTTACTGAGTTCCTCTTCCAACTCAGACAATATTACAAGCCCACTGTCTTGGCTACCAAGCTCACCATTGGCAACAGTATTCATTTCAAACTTCCCTACGCAGAATTGAGGGCCCAAGTCGCTGAGGCTTTATCCCTAGCGCTGAATTCTTCCAACCTTAAAAACATCCTAGATTGGGATACCACCGCTTATGCTCTTTACTTTGCCAGCCAAGTTCTTTAAAGTTGGGCCACGAAGATTCCAGCCTCTCCCAGGTTCCATCACTCATTATGCTTCAGCTTCAGAGAAGCTTGTAGTCATCGCTTGCAGGATGCTATTCATTCCTTGCATGACTATATTGTTTCCAGCGCTTCCCATCGGAATCTTCAGCTGATGGCTTTAATAGGGAGCATGATTCAGCAACCCCCATCTAGTATCCTTGTTCACTGCCAGCCCATATGTCTGGTGTTCTTGATGAAGCCCATCGTCAGGAACTCAAGACTAATCTTCCAGCTCCAGTACCATATTGGGATTACTTGGGGTTTTTTGCTGACTGCCTCTTTCTATAATGTATTTTCCCCGCTCTAGGGTTTCATGATTGGCTTCTTCCAACATCTCAAATCCCTTCTGCTAGTCACTTTCTCGCAGGGATCTATGTCCCCTCAAAGAAATTGGTTTCATGTAGGTCTAGTACTTGCTAGCGTCTGATTTTACATAGATTTCACTGGGTATTCATTCCTAATGTGATCCATCCTCCCTCTCTCAAGAGGTTACTAGTGCGGAATCATCCCCATCTTGATGATAATCAATAAAGATATAAATTATAAAAAAATATTATTTTTTCGCAATTTTTAATCTTTTTTTATTTTTTTCCAATATCTTTTCTCAATCTTTAATTTTTTTTCCGTGGGACTTGACCTTGTTTTGGTTCAGCGGTCCATTTTTTTCTTTTCCCCAAACTGGGTTCTAGGTATTTCTCAAACCTACCAGTTTTCTATGGTTCAGAGGTCCTTTTTTTGGACTTGACCTAATCAGGACATGACCAACTTAATGGTTCATTGGTCCTTTGGGAACTCTTATGTTTTTTTATTGATCCATTGCTTCAAATACTTAACATGGACTTGATTTAAAACTCTTCCATCCAAGAGATTCTTGATTGAGTAGGCTTCAGTCACCATCTTAGCAATAATCTCAAACGGACCTGACCACAATGTGTCCAGTTTGTTTCTTCTTCTGAAACCATGCGTATTGCAATAGGCTACTCTTTTGCCTATTCAATATTATGCTAAGGCTGGTTGGTTCTTATCATCCATCAATTTCTCTTGTATCCTTTTCTTCAACGTAGTATCAAATGCTTGCAATTACATTTTGATCAGGATATTCGTCAGTTTGTTCAAGTATTGTTTAAGACTCATCCCTGATGTTGGTTCTACCACCAAATATAAAATTGGTGGCAACGTGATCTTCCCCTTGTATAACAACTCAAACGGCGTTTTTCCTATTGCCGTATGATGACCAATATTGTAGTTTAACATCACCAAACTCAGGTACATTCCCCACACGAAAGTTCTTCATGCAACCAGTTTCTCAGCGTCATGTCCAACATCCCATTAACTCGTTCCACCAGTCCATTCATCTCCAGTCAGTAGGGTACAGACACGACTCCTCTGATCCCCATTATCTCATTTAATCTTTAGTATCACATGAGATGTAAAGTTGGTCTCATTGTCACTAAGCAGGACCTGCGGACATCCATGTCATTATACTACTTGATCCAGGATAAACTTTGTGGTGCGGGTAGCATCTGCTTTCGCCAGGGCCTTCATCTCAACCCATATCATAAGATGGTTGATAGCAACTATTATGTACTTGACTCCTTCTATGCTCATTGTCAGTGGTCCAATCACAATGATGGACACTGTATGCCAGGCAAATCCAGGGTGGACCAGTCAGTATCCAGTTGTATTCTTATGTGGCTTGTGCAGCTGGCACTCCATGCAACAAGCTAGATAGTCCATGACATCATAGTTGATTGACTCCCAGTATTAGTACTGGCAAGTATGGTCAGTCATTTTTCTCAGGCCTCCATGCCCAACGACCTTATGAGTGGCTTGAACGATAGCTGCTCTTTCTGAAAGCTTTGGGAATAGCAACCACTTCCCATTAATCATCTTAAACACTTGTCCATCCATAGTTTAAGTGTTTTACAGCGCTTTTCAAAGCGCACCTTGGATTTCTTGGGGCTCTTTCCTGATTTCTCCATTGACCATTCTCTGGAAAAACTCATCCGCTTGCTGGTATACCATCTGGACCATTTGTAACCATGATAAGCCACTGCATTCTGATGAGAGGCCCCCGCTCAGTGGTCTATCTCATAATCATAATCCTGTAGCTTAAGTGCCCATTGGGCCAGTCGTCCTTCTGGTTCTCTCAAATTTTGGAGCCAACGCAACGATGAGTTGTCCATCACCACTTTGAAGTGAGTTATGTGGATGTACACTAAAACTGCTTATAGGCATAAATGACTGCAAGGCATTCACGCTCAGTCACATTGAATTTCCTCTCAGCGGCTGAGAGTGTCTGGATCACATACGCCACCAGATGTTCATCCTCAAGTTCATCTACTTGGCTCAATATGGCAGCAATCGCCATTAATGAAGCATCAGTTTGTATAATAAATTCTCGATCAAAATTCAGACCTCAAAATTGAAAAATCAATCAGGTACTGGCATAATTCATCAAAGGATTTCTGTGCTTCTTCATTACATACAAATCCTTTCTTTGGATCCTTAAACAGATGGAATAAGGGCTCAACGATTTGGGCAAAGTCTCAAATAAATCTTCTGCAGTATCTGACCATTCCAAGGAACACTTGTATGTCTCAGATACTCTTCAGCACAGCCAACCGTTCTATGGCTTCAATCTTCTGGGCTTGCGGCTGCAATCCACTATAGTTGATTATTAATCCCAGATATTCCAACTCTTTCTTGAAGAAGTGACTCTTCCTCATCTTAATCTTCAGGTTAGCTGCGGACAGTCTCTTGAATACTTCTTCCAAGTGGTGTAGATGGTCAGTAAATGTCCTACTGAACATAATGATACCTTCCAAGTACACCAGGACACATGACAAATTCAAGCTGCTCATATAGCGTCCATGGCCCACTGGAACATTGCAGGCACATTGCATAGACCCTGGGACATCCTCATCGGTTGGTATAGCCCCTGTGCGGTAATAATCACATATTTTTCTTGGTCTTCTTTTTTGCAAATCAATTTGACAATATCCTGAGATCAGATCCATCATGGAGAAATATGTCAATTCTCTTAATCAATCTAGCGCATCATCAATTATTGGTAGGGGATATGAATCCTTCTTTGTAATCTTATTCAGCTTTTGGTAGTCAATTACCACCCAATTGGAGCCATCCTTTTTCTTCATGATTAGAATTGGACTCACCCAGGGAATTGAAAATGGAACTAGAAGCTCATGTTTCACTAGTTTGCTGATTTCATCTTCCACTACCAATTTGGCCACTTTCAACTTTCAAATAAGTTTCATCCTGATTGGTAAATTTTCCCCAGTGTTGACCTTGTGGATCACATCTCTCATGCATCCCACATCATAGTCATCCTGAGCGAATACTTCCCAATACTGTTCAAAAAATTCAAGCACCTCCTCTTGCTGGCCTTCCATCAGATCAATGAGTTGATCTCAATCAACCAATAGGTTAATACCCTTGGTTACTAGTTGGTAATCCCATCTCATCAAGAGTCCCAAAATTGTGGAATCTCCGCAAGTCAGCCATCAGAATCTTTCATTACTTCCTAGGTCTGAAAATCATGGACCAATTGAATCGATTTTTAATATTTTATATCTTTTATATATTTTTGTATTTTTTAATGGGATTTGCAACATATAGAAAGGTTTTTAGGTCCTTCTTTTTCCCTTCATCCAAACTGGGTCCGAGGTAACTCTGACCTACCAGTTATCATGGTTCAAAATCTTATCCTCTTAAGATCTAACCAACCATCTGGTTCAGTGATTCTCTTCTAGGACTTGAACAAAATCTCAGGACAACCATTTAATGGTTCAGACTTCCGCTGGGAACATTGCAAATATCTTCTCTTAAGCTTAATACTTCCAATTAGTATTGACCTTTTTCACTATATGACCAGCAGCGCTGTTTCTTCACATTTAGGCTACACTTGCTGACTTTTGGCAATACTCTTGAATATATTAGGCCTTTAATTCTATCTGGCTATTCATCCAACAGGTCCTAATTTCATCTCATATTTCGTCAACTGATACTTAAATCTTAATATCTCATCAGCCAACAGTTCCATTTAATTGTCTAAATCGATTTTCTTTCTGAGAACGATTTTTGGCATTCATTGCCATCTTTGTTTACACAGGTCATTCTGGACTCGTTAGCTTCAGCCAATTTCTCCTGAATTGATGAACTCGTCTCCAGCAACTTCTGATTACTGGTTGAGTGTTATTGAGACAAACGATTTTCTCCAATATCTTGGATCAAACGTTTTCTGTTTTGCTTTCATATCTTCATTGGTATAGCAATCCAATTATCCTGATGGATTGCTTCCTATTTCATCCAATGCCTCATCTAAACACTCACGCCTCAGGACTATTTAAAGTGGGCCCAATTTAAACCTGATTTGATCCTGCTGTTCCTTGAGACTATTTCCAGCAGACCCAATTTCAACCCAAGTTGGCCCCATTGATACTCTTCATTTGAAGTAGTTGTCATGTCTAACAGGTTTCCTTGCAGTACTAGATAGTTCCATATCTAGACTGCAAGTCCTTTTTCCTGGTAATGAGTATCTTCAATTTGCTTCACTTGGAGCTCCACTTCTGAGCTGGGTGAACGCCAATTGGACGTGATCCACTTCACGTTCAGTTCTAAATACATCTTTATAGGACATCATGTTCTAAGTTCTTTTACTCAACTACACCCCTGTAGTGAGCAGCACTTTGTAAAAATTTATTGGTTTGGTTATTACCAGCTAATAACCCCTATAAACTTTTTACTTACACAGGTTCAATTTTTTGTGCAATTCATCCGCGTTGTATTGTTGTTGATATAATTAATTGATAATAGTATGTTGACTATTATCCATAGTTGAATGGAATTCTTAGATCTTGGCCCGATTCTCGGCCAGTATTCCTGCTCAAAATACTTGAGATGTCTCAAAATAGGGAAATGTTCCCTCGTACTGTACAACCTGATCTTCTCTGAGATTCCCTGGTGACAATTTCTCCAGTTCAACTCACAGTTAGCAATCCCCAATTTATTTCTGCTTCTTCTCTGGATCCCAGCTCAGATCCTTACTCTTTTCCTTAAAGAGTCTCTCAATTATCACACACAAAATAATATCCCTGAGAAAGAATAGAACAATTGAAAGCTGATAAAGTTTACTACTTAAATTTACATAATAGATAAAGACTTCCTTTTTTATTGGTAAATTCTAGGGAATTTATATTAAGGGATTCCATGCTCAACCCTCAGTTGACACCTCTTTGATAAAATGGCAGCCGTTGCCATTGAATCACCCATCCTTGTCTCAGCAGCAATGGTCTTCCCCATCATGGTTAGGATTCCGTTGTTGGACATCCTCAAGACCTAACATAGAAAGATTCAGAAAAAATGTCCCTAACGTTTCCGTCTCAATCCAAGTGAACTAACTATATTTAGCTAGCAACCTGCTTAGGTAATGGGACTTGTTACCCATTAAGGCAGGTCATGAACCAACTGATCAATTTTCTAGTTGGAGGTGGCATCACTTGCCTCACAACCTACTACTTATATTCCCAATCAGTCAGTTATTAAACCTGACCAATCCCAATTGGTACACCTGATAGTTAATCACTATCAGATTCCCCTATTTCGTCAGCAACTCCACCTGACAAGATCTTAAGCATTTGTCTGGATTAATCCCCAATGGATCCAACCTGGTGAATATCCTAAAATCCCTCAAACATATTTACTCTGAAATCAGGGTCATCCAATTTCTAATTCACCTCACATTAGGGAATTAACCCTAGTGATTCCTGGTAATTTAGCAGGCTGGGAATATGGGCAAAAATATCAACACCAGAATAGCAAGCAGAACCAAAAAAATAAACCATAAGTTCTAAAGTTATGTTTATGATTAAACCCAAGAATTTATAAATTGGGGTTTCAAATGTGCTGACTTAAAAGAAAGGAAATAAAAATTGTTTATTGAGACTTTTAAAGGAGGAATAAAATAATCATCAAGTTATAATCTCATATCAACCTTTCACACAATTACTTTATTTTAGTTATTTTTAATCAATAAGCTATTTTAAATCTCATAGAAACTACTTTTGGTCACTTTCTTACTTTCAAATATAATAACAATTGTTTGTTTTGTGATAGTACTACAGTCAGAGATTTGGATTAAGCGAATTTGTTTTTGAGTAATAGTTAGTATCAACTAAAAAGGGGTGGCCACGTGTTTTTATTTTATGGGCACTAAATAAACCCAAGATAAAGAACCCAATATGGTGCCTTAGCAACAATCTTAAGCGGCCATATATGATGGGGAAGAAGGGTCAGAGGGATTTTTGTCCGGCGATGTTCTATGGGCACATGTAAGAGCAAAAAATAGGAGTTGGGGTGTTGAAAAATTAAGGTAGTTGGGAGAAGAATATAATTGAGTTTGTTAAGGATGAATAGGGTGTGATGATACTATCTGTCAAGTATAGGTTGAGATAAGACTGGTGTATTTAAAAAATGCATCATCAAGATTTACTAATTTTCTAACTTGTTTGAACGCGCTTGGATATTGAATAAAAACAGTTATAAAAATATCAACACCTTCAAATGAACTGATGGTGCACTTTGTGAACAAATATATAAATTATAAACTGCGGCCAATCACAAAACATCATCATCAGATGAGCAAGATGATCGTTTATGTGATACCTCAACTTAGAAATGCCTACTATTCGTCTTCTTGGCCCTTGCTCACTTAATTTGGGTGGTGGGTATGGCCGCGTTACTAATTAGATGGTGTGTGTTTCACTGATTTGATACTAAAATTGTTTTTTTAGTAGAGAGTTTAAAAATATTAGATTAAATCATTGCTCACTTGACGTTCCAGCTTTTCATGATAAAAATATTATTTTCTTCACTAGAGGATTATTTGTATGGGAATTCTGTTGCCACTTAAGCAATAAATTCTTAGAAATGGTTTTTAAACAATATACAACGTAGACTAGTCATTTTCCTTGCAAACCTCAGTATCTATAAGGTTCCTCTGATAAACCTTTTCAAATAAGATCCAAATCTGGTTACTGGCAATGATGCTTTAAACTTGATCCTATAAAGGGTATTGGAGGTTGAAGTTTTCAACAAAGAATTAAAAATACAAGAACAAACTTAAAGTTTTGAAAAAAAGACTAGTTATTGATCAAGTAATCCTAAAAAATTCAAGGTGATAGTTGGTAAATGACAGCCACAAGTGACAATCTATTTATTTGTTCACAGGTTATATCATCATACCATCTTTAGGCTTATTATTAATTACAAAAGGACTTTTGCTTATGTTTTTAAGCATAATAAAAAATGCTGAAACCTGAGGACATTCTATATGAGGTTTTCTTTGAAGTTCGCTGGGACTTTTCTCAACCTCCAACTGGCTTTTAGCTTAGTCCAAACTATTTGGATGTGGTGTTTTAAGCTAAAATAAGGCAAACAAAGCAAAAGTAGATTCTAAAATTAATAGATTATGTTTATTTGAATCCGTATAAATATTATAAATAAAAAATTTAGAAAGTGTGGGTTGTGATCACAGACCCTTGAGTTTTAATTACTAGCTATCAATCAAGTCTTAGCAGGTGCTTTGTTCTTTCATTCTTGTTCAGATTTGGCTGACATAAATCCTTGATTCTATTGGATCTTTTTGATTTGCTTTAAAACTATACTGTGGAGCTTTTGTTATAATTTAAGGGGCCTTTATGTTCCTAGACTTCGCGTGACTCTAGGAGGTACATGTAACTCTTTGTATGCCATTATCCAATATTAAGAGGTTATTTGATCTTTTGATATGCACTTTTAAGCGATTTGCCAATTCTCAGATAGGGAAACTCACTTTGGGTAAAAACTAGTAATTCAATCATCATACACATATTATGGAGCTCAACTGTTATTAGCGGTTATCAAATTTATTTGTTGACCCAATGTATAAAAATTGCTGGTTCTTTGTCATTGTCATTTTCAGGTCTTCATCAAAGATTAAACAGATGTCAAAAATTGTGGGTTCCCAGAGCAGTAGGAATGGAAGTTGTGAGTTGCCTTCAATATGCTTGGCTGAATGGAATGGCTGAAGAGAGGTGATAATGTAGCACTTTTTCTCCTTGGAGTCCAGTTTAAATGCACTATACTGTGTTACAATACTTTAAATGTAATTATGGTAAGAGGTGAGATTAAACATAAATTTGTGAGGAACTTATACAATAATGATTAATTGTTAACGCCTTCAATACTATAGTAACAACTAGGTGTCCTGTGGCGGATAGGTCGCTCAAGTCCTCTTCATTCAGGCTTTTTCCTTCTTATACAGTATGGGGATCAAGCTGCAGCCACTTCCTTTGATTGGTTTGGGGATTGTTGCCCTTCCATTGGCAATGGCGTCCAGATGTCCTCCTCTGATTTCAAGCCAGAGTCTATCTCATAATAATTCTCAAATCTCTTACATTAATCCTTGCTATTTTTGTGGAAAGCTCATCTTATGACAATCCATTTGATTTCAGAAGTCCCAACCCCAGTGGATAATCAAATAGTTTATCAGTCTAATCTAGGATAATTTGTGCCATTTTTAGCACAATTGCTGAAATCACCCCCTCAAGATCCTAGAGAAAGGGAACTTTAGGGCGCAGAAACCTAGCATATATGTAATTAATTAACTATGCCTTGAACAACATCTGCGATAGATTATATGGATCCAGCCTTATAAATTATGCAATAGAGTATCAACCAGGAAGTATCTAACTTATTGGGATGCCCACCAGGGCGATGGTGGTAAAATAGCACAAATTCCCAATATTAAGCAAGGGTAGAGTGGATGTTTAGCATTAGATTACATAGTCTTCTGGTGATGGTTGATACAATCCCTTGGGTAGCAAACGCTTTCAAGCTGATTATTTCATTGGCTATTGCCCTCATAGTCAGCTTGAAATTATTGGGAAGCGGAGTACAATAAAGTTAGACGCTACATGACATTTAGAGCTCCCTACCATATATTATGATGAAATGGTTTGTCACATGGTGTTTTTTATTACTGAAATTTTTGGACTTACCTTGAGGCAATATAAAAATCCTAAGCTGATTGATATGAGTGGTTTGATTAATCTGGATGTTGTTTGCAAGTTGGTATTAATTTGGAGTGTTTTTAGGCCATCAAATACTCTGAAGAATTTTCCAAGCTCAATTCATTTTAGCTTTTATTTTATTCTAATTAGTTCAAACTTTTTTGTTTTTTGTTATCTATTTTAAGGTGTTATTAAAAAGATGATCTCATCTTAGACACCTACCTGTTGACACTAAAATAAAGCGTAAATTAAATAGACTTAATTTTAAGTTTATTTATTTTAAATTTCGCGCTGGTCCTCAAGAGTTGCTCTAAAAGTACCACCTAACCTTCTGGAGCTTCTCTCCTACTTCCACCATGTAAACCAATATCCCTGGTAACTGAGTGGTCCAAATATTTGGACTGATTTTGCATCTCAGCATGTAGCTTGAATTAGGTGCCATACCAAGGTAGATCCCTAGGTAGCAGAGGTTGGATCAGCTCCAGGTCTTGATCCAGAGGCTCAGTGGTGTGGATGGAATATTGTGTTCAGTGTATTCCAAGAGTCATAAAGGGTATTTGGACTGGTTAACCACAATAGCTCAGCTGATTAAGCCAAACAAATGGGTCTAATCAATTTCAGTGTGGTCATAAACACATTTTCCCTTTCTGAATGGAGTAAACTCTCCAATTGTAGGTCGTGTTGCTTGTGGATGGGACTTGAGATTCCCTTAATTAAGTAGTGGTCCTGAAATGAGGACATTTTTGTCACTCAGTGGTAGCTGACCCAATAGGCTAATAATGCAGATGACAGGTAATGATTATATTGCATGGGTCTAAGGTGGCCATCTTGTGAAGAATAAAAACTAGTGTGCCATTAGAACACTCCACTGACTATTAGTAGTAGGGTTATAAGGTGCAGTGAAGTGCTGGTTAGTTTGAGCCCGTGGTCAACTCTTTACCACCTGGGAGGTAAGTTTTCAACCCATTGTCTGAAAACAGAGTACTCTGAGGCACTAATGTTGGGCGAAATATGGAGCAAAACAGAAACAAGGCGGTGGCCTTAATGGTAGCAGCATGAACTGAGATAGCCTCAACCCACTTTGTGAGATGGTCAATGGCTAGCGTTATAATTTCCATTACAACAAGGAAATATAATATCAGGTATGTTTTCACTTCAAAAGGTACAGCTTTGTGAAGACATTGACCTCCAATTAAACGTAAAGATTGAAAAAACTTTAAGCCTTTATTATAAACAGGTTCTCCAATTTTCTGTAGTCTTGATAGTACTTCCAGCTTGAAAAATCCATCTCCATTGATATTCACCAGAATGTACGTCACCAAATATGTCCCTTTCAACATAAGGCTAACCCTATTTATACCTTGGACTCCATTCAGTCTGCTCTCCTATTAAGTCCCAAAACTTCCTAGTGTTTCCTCCTTATAACCCACTAATAGCATGTGGATTATTCACTTTGAAACCTGAGGTTATCTGTCCAACTTTGGGTATACCTTGGCTTGTCTATCAAATGTTAATAGTACTTTGAGGGTAACATTTAACTGAAAATGCGAAAGAAAAATTTTACTAATGATTCTGATAATCTTCATTTGGTGGCAATGAAATCAATTTGAGGAACTAAGTATTTAGTTGACGAGCAGATAAGGTTTGATTCTCTGAAAATTAAGATAGTATAGATTAATCAAATAATTAATTAATAGAAAAAATAGATTTATAATTCTTAAATTTGGGTCAAAAACTGCTAGCAACATATCTGATGACAGATCAATTGGGATTATAATTTGAAAGGAGGATATAGATTGCAGACAAGGGTAAAGGTGAGTTCTATAGGGTATTGGGGTAGTATGGTCAGTGGCAATATCCTATGGTTGGGAATTCCCAAGTTTCAGCATTTCCCACACTTGACCAAATTCAGGGGATCAACAGATTTTCTGCGTCTGGTGATAGGATTAATGATTGGAGGGGGCTTTCATCTCAGCACCTTTATGGAAATGCTTTAGAAACAAAGCATGTACTTGGTTGATATAATCTTTGTTGACGTGGTCTTTAAGTGTATATATTTCAGACATAGTTTTCTATATAATTTAAAATCTCCCCTTCCAGATGTGTTTGAGCTTTCTCATCCTACTGAACCCATGGTTATCATAGTAAAGCACTTGGTCCACTACACTAAAGAAAGGCAAAGAATGGCAATTCTTTTCATTTGCTTCCAAAAATTTATGTTCTGACCAGTGCATTAGTTAAGCTTTGGCTTGAAACCAGATCAGCATTTGAGCAAGATCCTCCAAGTATTGACTAGCTGTAATCACTTCTCCATGATGAAATAGTACAGAATTATTAAAAGATGTGGTTGTCGCTCATACAGAAGTTGGAATGTTTCCTTCCTTTGGATGAGTGGAACTTGATACTATATGTGAAGACAGCAGTACAGGAAGGAGGAGCTTCCAACTGGTCAGGTTTCCTAACGCTGCTTTTATAGTGCTAACTAAAGTGCCATTGTCACGTTCCACTGTATCATTGGCTTTTGGGTGGCGTGGAATCAACAAGCCCTGAGGTTACCCAACAAATTGTTAAGCTTGGCAATCATTTGTGAAGTGAAGATAGTATTGTTATCCATTAGAAGAAGTTGAGGCACACATGTTTATGAATAGTATCTCCAAAAAATAAATTTGGTGGTAGTTGCAGCCCCCAGATCTCTGATTGGTTTGTCTTTGACTCAATTTATAAGCTGATTGATGGCAACTACAAAATATATTTAAATCCTCCACTGGTGGCCAGCGGCCTCGAGACATTGATCAACATGGTGTGAAATGTGAAGTTCAGCTTTAATAGATGATACAAAGTGCTTTAAGTTACAGTGCTCCCTTAATGCACTCCCTTCAGAAGTCAATGGCTTTTTTGAATTTAAGTGCATCAATTCACAGTAGTTTTATTGTTTTATCTGTTTATATCTTCTTAAATCTTCCATGGCATGTGGCTTTGTGAGCTCCAATGATCAGATAAGTACGTGCAGTTGGTCATTGTATGATGCATTTATGGTCTTCTATTAGATTTAGAGAGTTTTTCATCCATGGAGGCAGTTTTCTTCATCAATTGGTCCAAAGTGCGTTGTACTTCTTCTTGTTATCATATTTCTTGTTCAAAATCTTGTCATAAAGGTCATTTTCTATGGTGGTGGTTAATGCAATGTTAGTTAGCCTAGAAAGTCCATCAGCAATTTGATGCTTCACGCCAGGCCAGTGAAGAGCATTGGAGCTGTACGCCTGCAACTTCAGCGCCCAGAAATCTAGGAGTCCCTCTAGTCCTTGAGTTTATGTAGCTACCTGTGAAAGGAGTAGTTTATAACCTTGAGTGCACGCTGTGGACACAACCCCTATATTGTTTGCATGCGTAGATCACCACTAAGCTTTACTTTTTTGTAATGATATCATTCTGCTTGTGTATGTCTAAGTCCAGCTGCAGTACACTAATGGGTGATCTGCCCCTTTGCCATTAATTTTGGGACAATACAGCTTCTAAAGTGGCGAGGGAAACGTCCAACTAAATTAAAAAATGTTTGTCAAAATTTGAGTACAAGAGTACCAGCGCCAAAGCGAGGCAGGTGCAAAGTTGTAAAAAAACCAGCTGACAATTTGACATCCAATTAAATGGAGTTTTGTTCTTTAATAGGTGGAATAGTGGCTCCCCTACCTTATTAAATTTTTATGAACTTCCAGTAGTAGCCAACCATCCCTGGAAAAATCTGGATGCCTCATTTGCTGGCCAGCGTCCTCATCTTTTCGATGGCCACTATTTTGGCCGGTTGAGGTCATATGCCCTCATTTGAAATAACAAAGCCCAGATACTCAATTTATTTACTGAAGAAGTTACATTTTTGGGGCATAACATTCATATTGGCTACAGTGAGCTAGAAAAACTTTCTCCAGTTGCTTCAAGTGTTTATACGTTATTGAGATGATATTTATACCATTTAAGTAAACTAAAACGCATGAATTCTTCAATTATCTTAGTATTCTGTTCACAAACCTTTGGTATGAGTTGGGGTATTAATTAACCTCTGCAGCATTTGCATTAGTGAAAAAACCCTTGGGTCATTTATAATAGTTCATTTTTTTGTTCTTCCCAAGGCAAAATTTTTCCAGTAACGGAAATCAGGTCCATGGTAAAGAAGCACCTTTCTTCAAAAAGTCAGTTGAGCGCATCATTGATTCTCAGAAGGGGTAGGAGTTCAACTTTGTCACATTGTTGAGTCACCTGTAGTTTATTACCACTCAGGCAGATCCATCCTTCTTTTTTACAATTAAGAAGGCAAAGCCACAGGCTTTTTGATTGTACCAGCATCCCATTTTGAACCATCTGATTGATTTTTTATTGAATGCCTTGCTTAGCGCCTTGGACCAGAGGATGGGATAGAGATGTATTGGCAGATGTCTCCCACTGTCATTGTTATGTCATAAATCCTTACCACATCCAAAATAAAGTCGTTCATCACAAAAATTTCATTTATATTTTTTCAAATAGGGCCATTACCCAATCTTTCTCATCTTCCATCAGACCAACCAAATATTTGTAAGGTATGGCTGAATGAATGGCTGTGCAATTTTCTTCATCCAAACTTAACCTCTTTAGTATTCTGAACTATGTAAACATTGCACTTCTTCTTAAAATAGAATGGTATGGAAGAAAATAACTTGGTGCCATTTCACCTGGATTGGGTATGGGAGGAGGTTAGCTGATGATACGCTGATCTCTCCTTAATCTGGGAGGATAGGCCCTTGCACTGCAATTGGTTCATGTGTGAGAAGTTGAAGGGCGTGGACACTTTTCTGTATAAACCTTAATATATTTTTAGGTTGATATCTGCGTCCACTATGATCTGATGACCAGGTGGAATAATCAAATGATGGCCGCCCTCAAAAGAATTCCTTCTAATTCGAAAATTTGGTGTGATATTTATCAAGTATGGTCGCGTCCTTTTCAATACCTGATGGGCTAGTTTGTCTTTAGAGGTTAGGTTTACTAATAATGGATCTAGTTTCTCTATCTGCTGATCTCCACTCTGGTAGTTCATTGGAAGGTTTTGTCCAAGTTTCACCAAATAACTTTCTTTAAAATCAGTTTTGATACTGTACATCCTCATGAAAAGGGTTCTAATGAGGATATTTTAGTGGGTGCTTGAAAGGATAGTCACAGGAGCTGACACTATGCGTGAACCAAATCTTAGTGGCAGCGCGCTGTAGGCCCTAGTAGAGGTAGTTTAGTTGGAACCCACTGTTCCATGTTTTTTGCAGTGGTCAATATCCGGTAATAATCTCAGATTCTTGACTAACGTAGTCAATAAAATACCAATAAGATCCCAATGTATACTATGTCCTTAACCAAAACCTTTACCATGCTAATATAAATGTATCTACTTTCAAGATAATAAGAATTAGTAGCATATAAAAGTGTGTGCAGAGTTTCTCATCCTGACCCAGGTAGGGCTGTAATTTACCACAGATTAGAGGAATAGCTTTATTTGAAAATCCGAAAAGATTATACACGTTATCGCCTTCTAACTTTGTCATATTGCTTGAAGCAACTGGCTAATTGTAATGCTCCAGATGATGCACCTAAAGATTTTATAATAATCTGGATGCCTGGACTATAGTGTATCCTCAGCGTGAGCAAGTGGTGACTGCTAATACATTATCAGCGATGACAGACTGAGGGGTTGAGGGCGCCAAGGCGTTAAAATTAAACTAGAGATATGTTCTGATCTGGATGAAGTAAAATATCACATTTCACTTCATACCACTTTTTTCCTGCTTTTTGGTATCTGTCACTCCAACGTGATGCACCTTGGGTTTGAGATCTCTAGAGCTGCAATAATTGGTGAAGTTTCTTTTTGACCTGCTTTGGTGGTCTTATGATATGGCAGATGTTGGTTCTTCCAGGTCTGGTGGTAGTCAAGCAGTTCTCTTTGGCGTCCTGTTTGAGGGGCTTACTCCAGTTCGCTCAATTATTGCATTAACCCCTATCAGGGATGTAAGAATTTGCAGTTCAGTGTAAGGATAATTCACCATCTGTGATATATTAACGTTGTCATTTAAAAGGGAAGTATGACTTGGTACAACTCCTTATAAGGTTCACAGACATTCCATAAGACAAACTGCGCGTTGAAGTTGTTCAAGACTTTTTAAACTGTATTGCACTGAGCCTCACTGTAAAAGCGTTTAGCAAACTCTAGGATTTTTTCATTCTTCTTGAGATGATACTTAGGAAAGCGGTCTTCCTAGTCATCATCTCCACTCCACTAAATTCTTTTATGATGATGCTCTTTGCATTCTGATAGGACACTCAGTCTCGCTGATCTTGGGCATCACTAGCTCTGAAACTCTTGGTCAACGAATTCATTAGGTTCACCAGTTTACCCTTGAACTCGCACCATCTATGCTAATATTGAACAACATCAAACTAGCTTATTTTCCTTTTCTTGTTAAAAATTGCAGGTTGATTAGTAATCATAAAACCACTATCATCCTCAGATGCTCAAATGAGGTTTCATGGAATGGGTGGTACGTCACCAACACTGGGTCTTTAGCCAAAGTTCAAATTGGTCATATAGGATGAGCCAACAATGGGCATAAGGAGATTTGGTGTTTTGTCACAGTTTTCCAAGATAGTTGGAGTAGCATTAAGGGAAATCTAAAATAGCAGTCTAAGTTGATCTTTATAAGAGTGGGTATGGAGGCTAGAACTTCTGGAACATTTTGCTCCAAGAATGCCCATCACTTTTTGGATTATAAGTACATTGGGCTGGACTCATGCACGTTGTTGAAAATCTCCTTTGAGTTTCTGGCAGAAGGGCCCCCGCTGGCATTTACAGAGATTGCTCTAAACTCATCCAAGAACTGGTATATTTTGTCGGAAAATTATTAGTTCTCATCCTAAAGAGATTGCTCGACCTTTGACAATTTTAGTTCTGTTGTGATGAGTTGGTCTTTCAGAGCAACGTTCTCCTTCGTGAGGTGTTCAATTCCCAGGCCCTGGGCCTTGACCACGTTGTCCACCAAATATATTCTCCGTCAGAAGGTTAAAAGCTAGTATGGCATCATCAAACGCTTGTCAAAGACGCGAAATCTGGTCTCACAGGAATTGATGCTATGCTCAAGGTCTCAATATGATTGTAGTGATTGATCATTACTCCCAAACAGTTACACTTCAAATCCAAATCCTCTACCAATTTCCAGATGGTGCGACTAGTCTGGGCGTAGGACTCTCACTTGGAGGCCTCTGCAGCGGTGTGTCATTACACCTCTGCCTTCATGTATTCCTTGACCTGACCAAAGTGATGGGACACGTTAGCTACCCATTGGGATGACATCCCGCGCTGGTATAGCACCTTGTGAAATCTGCATGCCATCATAGTGTTCAGTTGGGCAGAAAGTTCATCTACCAGTGATTGGCTTCTCCTGTATAGTGTTGTTTGTTTAAAATAACCACATGAACTTATCAAAAGTTGCCCAATCAATCCGCTGGTAGCTAAATGCCCCAGCATAAAGATTCAGAAAATTTGACCAGTCTGCTGATCACAATATGTTGCCAAGCAAGAACCACGTGGTTTGTTTAATCAAATGGATGTATACAATGGGCAATAATTTTAATTATTTGCGCCTTAGTAGTGAGCTTTTTGATCACAGCGGACATTAACATATCCTGGGATAAAAAAGTTTTTATATAGAAAGTCTTGGTTTCTGTATCTTCTGAATATCCCCAAGTGTGCTTCATTGAAGGCTTCAGAGTAGAGACAATATCCACATAGGAGCCATTCCATGACCTCCTTGATGTGTTTGATGGTTACACTGTCCGTCTAATCTACCAACTAGGAGACAAGTGGACCTACAGGGAAGAGTTCCATAGCAGGAGCATAAGCTTCCTTAATCAAACTGCTGAATTGGAAGTGGTCATGGGAGGGTCCCCTGTGTCCATGTGTTAAGGGGGATAATTGTCCCCAAAGCCAATAGCAAAGCGGTTATTATCTTAACTCATGGTAATTAAGTACATTTGTTTCTTTTATAAAATTTAGAATTTATTTGAGGTACACTGACCAAAAGATGGACATTACTGATACTCGTTGAGCAATAGAACCAAATAACTGGAACATCAAATACAAAGCAAAGCTAAAACCAGGCGGGGATCAGATAACCATTAACCTACCATGACAGAGGGGGATTGGGGTCGTGCAGCTCTGCTACAGGCTTGTTGCTCATGACAGAATAACAAAGGTTATATTAGCGGAAAAATGTGAAGAGGCAGGGAATTGTGGCATCAGCATGGTGGGGGTAGATGTGGGTGATTTACTGGTTAACTTCTTTAAGATCAGCTTGGAAGACAACTTCAACTAATTTCTGCAACATGATGCTCAGCTTTAAGGTGGGCATCTGGGAGTTGGGCCAAATTGATTATATTTTGCTGGGTTATTTTAGCAGATGGGTCAAATGCTGCTAGTATGGAAATTCATGGCAGCGTCAAGGGCGTCATCATACAATTTGTTGATTTCATCCTATGCTGCTTTGGGAAAATCAGTGGGGAAGACTATTGTGGTCAGCCCTTAATGAAATTGAGCAACTGATTGGGCCACTGCTTTGCAGAGGTGGTGGCAATGGGATGAGTCCACCGCTGCTAAGGCAAGCTGATGGTTACTTTGGTATGGGATGGCATTGGATTTAGGAGCAAAGCGTCTAGGTGAGAGTGTTTTGTCAAAATTAGTATTATAAAATTTGGCTTATTTATAATCAATCTGGCTGAGAGGTTCACTGGTTTCCTTATTTATGATTAATTTACCTGATTCATCAATCTCATCCAATAGGTCCCAAGGATTCTGATTCATGAAAATAGTGGGTGCTGAATTTGGGTAGCGGTGGTAGGTGAATGGGTGGATGCTTGGGTGTGAATGGTGGTCCAAGCCTGACTATGATTAATTGGGTTGAATTCAGGTGGTTGAATGTGGTCAGATGATTTTGTGGGGCAGATTTCCCACTCTAGACCATCAAGTGAGAATGTTAGTTGGGATGGGGCAATAGAACTCCCATTCAGATTCCACTGAATAGGGTTCAAAAGCCGCATCATAAGAAGTGGTTTGGGAGCAATTTTTTGAATGGTTGAACCCAAAACAGAGGGGACAAATTTGGTGCCATTATCAACATAATCCCAAAAGAAATGCTCTGGTGCCACTGCATATGAGCATGGAAGGGATTTGTTGGGCTATTTCAGGGTGGTGTGGAATTATGGTGGTAGTGGCGTGAGGGGAAGCAAGGCGCTCTGCACCAGAGGGAACAGTTAAGATGATGTTGGGCTGAGTGCCATAAGCCAAAAGCCCCATCATCAACTGTTCATACAAAATTTGGGGTGGAGGTGGGAATGGTGGACGCAAATGACACCACCAGTGTGTTTTCAGAAGGGAGGTGAGTATGGGTAGTTGGAATGTGAATGTTTTTGTAAATAAGTGGAGTTGAAGCCGCTGCTGCAGAATCCTCCTCCATCTGGAAGCCTATATCAAAATAGCCCTTAAAAGGGGAAAGATTGAAAAAGCCAGCTGAGGTGCAAATGCAGCAGTGGCAAGTTTGATAATTGCTTTGTCAGCATATGAGAAAAAATGCCCATAGTCAACATGAAGGCAAAATTGAATATTGGAATGATGGATGGCGAGAGTGTGGGGAAAGAAGGGTGGATGCGCGCAAGCTGGAGCACTAAGTCCAGTGAGGAGACAAATCAACTGTAAGAGATTGGTGGGATATTTAAGCTTGTCCAAACACATCTGCCCACAGGGCAGAAAACGCTAGGCAGTGGAGCATTATTGCACCACATTGGAGCATCAGGCGGTAGATCCAAGGCATCAATAGAAAAATGGACGTGGCCAGACAGCGGTGGTAAAATAAACTTTTTAATGAAATTCTCTCAAAAGTGAGATTGAGTGGAAAAAAGGTTTCCTTTGTTTCTTTTATATGTCATCAAAAATTTCCCTTTTAGTGAGCACAAAAAAGTTTCAATTTGTGTTGCAGCTTGGCAAGATAGTTCAGGTATGTTTGCACTTCAATAGGTACAATTGTATGAAGATAGAGTACCTCTAGATATATTTAAAAATTGGCAAAAATATTAGCTTTTATTTAAGAAAAGTCACCAAATCTGTCATAGTCTTGATAGATACTTCTAGCTTAGAGATCCAACAATGTTGGTATTTACCAGAATGTGCGTCATTGCATGTTTTCAACAATGTATGGCCAACTCATTTTTATACCCTACATCCAGTCACTCAGCTCTTCTCCCAGCTCCCGAATCTTCTAGAAATTCCTTCTTATGGTCTCTTATGACATATGGATTTAGCTCTCTGAAACTGACATTTATCAGTCCAACATCAGGTATATCTTGGTGCTGTCTGTTCAACATTTGTTTAACTTTGAGGGTATCAGTCAACTGACAATGCTCATAAAATTTGACCTAATGATTGTGATAATCTAAAATCAGTGTTAATAGAACTAGTTTGAAGAATTGGGTGTTCAGTTGACAAACAGATAAGGTACAATCCGCCAAAAATTAGGATTGTACAAATCAATTAAATATTAAAAGCCTAATTTGTGTCAAAGATTGCTAGTGACATATCTGATAGTATATTAATTGGTATTGATCTAATGGAGGATATAGATAGCAGGACATAGGATAAAGTGAGACTTATATGTTACAAGTGCAATAGTGCTGTTAACAATATCCTTTAGTTGGTACAACTCAAATTTCAACATCTAGTACAATGTAGAAGTGACAATGGAAGTCCATGAAAAAAGGGGCCCCATGAAG
Organism: Massospora cicadina; assembly: GCA_022478985.1. NCBI lineage: Eukaryota > Fungi > Entomophthoromycota > Entomophthoromycetes > Entomophthorales > Entomophthoraceae > Massospora > Massospora cicadina. The sequence continues at coordinate 126,887 of JAKSZP010014479.1, forward strand.
TCCACACAAATTTTGCTGAACGCATAGAGGGGGCTACAACAGCATGTAATAGTGAGTTTTTGGCCAATTCTGGGTTCTGCACGTCAAGCAAGCATCTAAAACATCCTGGATAGTTTCAAGCATTTGATCCCAGTATCATTTATTCCTTAACCATTTTATGTTTTCTTGACTGCCTCATGTCCCACATGGGAGTGTCCTTTGAAGATGATTTTGGCTTGCGAAGTTGGTCATATATATGGCAGCCATTTTTCGTTGACTTGATTTTATAACGTGCCATCTTTTATCTATGTGCTTTGGGCCATAATTTGTTATGGCTTTACTATTTCCATTGTTTCCAATTCCCATAGTTATAGTCATCCAATCAAATTGTTTAAGCAGTATATTTTCAAGCATCAATACCACAAGAATCAGCATCCTTTAATAACCTTTTCATGGCTTGTTGAGTTGTGCCTGCCCAATGAACAATAGTAAAATTGTGACTTTGAAGCTGGAGAGCCTTTTGAACAACCAGCTGTTGGGATCTTTCATCTATTGAAGATGCCTAGAAGCGTGATTGGAGCTAATTGTGAAATGGTTTCCATATAAGTATGGTTAAAAGCGTTTGACTGCAATTAGTACAGCTAAACATTCATGTTATGTGATGCTGTAGTTTGCTTCAGCTTTTGTTAGGGTCTTGTAGAAATAGTTCACAGGTCAATATACTTATTGTTTGTCTAGTTAGCCACGATTGCCCCTACAGCCAAGTCACAGGAATTGGTTAATATAAAAGGTATGTTTGAAGTATGAATGGATCAACACAGGCTGAGAGATTAGTGCAGCCCTATGTAGATTGAAATCCTGGTCCAGTTCCAGGTTCTATTCGAAGATTATGTTCTTGTGTAGCAGTAACACCAAGGGATCAGCCAGTCCAGAAAGCGTGGTATAAATTTTCTGTAATATCCTACCATGGCTAGGAACACTTGTATGACCTAAGGCCTTAGGGATGTGTTTTTTCTCAATTGTGGCGACCTTGTTTGGTGTAGAATGAATTCCTCATTTAGTGACCTTATTCCATATAAATTCTAATTCTGTTTGGATGAACAAACATTTGGCAGGTTTAAGATTCATGGATTCCTCCTGGAGGTGATCAAAAACTTGGTGGAGGTGCTCTAGGTAGCTATTGAAGGTTTTGGAGAAAATGGTAATATTGTCAAGGTATACTAGGATGCAGGACATCTTAAAATCACATTGGAGCCCATCCATAGCTCTTTGAAAGGTGGTTAGGGCATTACATAGCCCCTGCAGCTAGCGTGTTAATTCAAACAGCCCTTTATTTGCAATAGAAATAAACTTTGCTTAATCCTCGGGAGCTAGCTTGATATGTTAGTACCTTCTGGCAAGATCCATCTTGGAGAAATATTGTGTCCCATTAAAAGTTAAAAGAAGCTATCAAATCAAGGGATAGATTATATTTCGTGTCACTGCGTTGAGATTACAACAATTCATGACAACATGATGAACCCATCCTATTTCAAACAAGATAAAATGGTGATGCCCAAGGACTTTGCAAGGATACTAGCAACCCTGAAGTTTAACAGCTTCTTGAGTTCAGTGACGACTTAGACTCTTCTATAATGCTCTTCAAGTTGGGGCGCAAGCATATGGGCGAAGCGTCTACATCCTTATGTTGTGCACAACCTCCTTCTTATTGTCAAAATTGTATGTGAATGTACGAAATAGGTCAGAGTGCTCCTCCAGTAATTTTATCAACCTTCCTCCTTTGTTCTGGATTAAGCTCTTTTCTTATAGAGGTGGTGACTAGCGCTACAGTGAGAGGCTCTTCTAATCCAAGGTCACATAGGCTCTAGAACCCACTGACACACCTGATATTGTTGACTTGTACTAATTTTAGATAAGCGATTGAGTATTTGGGCCAATGGTACAGACTTTCAGAGTCATGTTAGCCAGCAATATAGAGATGAAGCCAGAATATGTGGTATAAGTTTACCCGGGCAGGTTAAGGCTTCATTTGCAGTCAGATTTTTAGCCCCATGGATTTCCAAAAGGCTCCTGGGAGGTATATTCACATGAATCCAGGTGTCTACTATAAAATCTGCAATCCTAGGGTATTACCTCAAGTTTTTGCAAATATACAGGCTTCCCTTCAGCCCCATCCACTATTCAGGGGGAAATTTCGTGCATTTACCTAAAACATGATAGCCAAGCTTATCAATCCATATTTTGGTTTCCAATAAGCAGGTCTTAGCCTTTATGTGATTTTTGCCATCCCTAGCTGTTTCAAACATCAAGGGAATAAGGGTATCAAGCAAGAACTAGAAATCCTTCTATGTAACGATTAAAGGTTTGTATTTTTGGAGGAATTGAATGCCCAGAAGTAACTCATAGGATTATACAGAGCTATTTCTGAGTCATTTAGCAAAATGGTCTAAACCAGAGAGGGAGTACAAAGTTGTCCTTATCTTATTGGGTGCATTGAGACCCAGAAGTGCCATACTTGATTTAATGGAGCAGATTGGGTGTAAACTTAATTTTCAATTAGATTAGAAGAAATCACATTCATTTGAGAACTGCTATATATTATGGAAAGTGAAAATTTTATGGATTTTACCTGCAACACGATTGATCAGAATATTAAGTATGGCATTAGGGTGAGAAAATAGGCGACTCATCATAAGAATGTGAAATATAAAAAAGTTTTTTATCAGAATTATTTAACTCAGGGTTCCAATGTTCTCCAATGGTGGCCTCTGTGGGGCCTTTGGGCTAGGATAGAGGCATAAGGGGGAGTGTCGCCATGAAGAGCCTCTGTCTTCATGTTAACCCTCGTTAAAAATCTTTATGGCTTTGCTGCTTGTTCACGAATATTAACCACTTAAATTTAAAACTGCACAGATTTGATTTTGTGCAATTCTCCGCGTTGTATGATTATAAAATTTATAGTCAATTAATAATAGTATGAAGACTATTATCTTTAGTTAAATAAAGCACTAATACAATGTCCAACGCTTGAACAGTATTCCTACTCAAATTAATTAAGATGTCCTCAATAGGGATTTGTTCCCTTATACCGCCTAACTTGATCCAAGCTCAGATACTCGTTTACAGCTTCTTTCTGGTAACATACAGTCAGCAGCAATCCCTGATTCTGCTTCTCTTCTCTGAGACCATGCTCAGATCCTTACTTTTCCCTAAAGTGTCTCCAATTAAAGCACAGCAATATTTTCTTTGAAGAAGAATAGAACTAATAACAGGTTCTGGTAATTACTTCTGTTACTTGGTGGTTTTTTATTAAGTAAATTCTTAGGGGAATTTAAAGTGGGAATTCAGTAACCAACCCTCAGTTGGTACCTCATTGATAAAATGGCATCCGTTGCCATTAAATTACCCATTGTCATATCATCAGCGATGGTCTTCCCCATCTTGGCTAGGATTCCATCATCTGACATTCTTGAGACCTAAAACGGAAAGAGTTGGAAAACGTGTTCCTAACGTTTTCCTCTCAATCCCAGTGAAACAATTGTATTAGGCAAGCGACCTGATTAGGTTTTAATTTGTAACCCATTAAGAAGGTGGCAAACCAATTGATCAATTTGCTAGTTGCAGGTGGCATCACTCACCTCATATCTTGATCCTTTGATTCCCAATTGGTTGGTGATGAAACCCAACAGACCCCAATTGGTACACCTGATAGTTAATCATTGATCAACTATCAGATCCCCATATTTTGTCAGCAACTCTGCTTAATGAGATCTTAAGCATTCATCTGAATCGATCCCCAACAGATCTGACCCAGGCAAATAATCTAAAATCCCCAAAACATAGTTACCCTGAAATCAGGGTCAACCAATATCCATTTCACTTCACTATAAGTAATTATCCCCTAGTGACCCCCTGGTAATCTAGTCAGCTGGGAATATGGGCAAAAATCCCAACACATCCCCCTCTTGCCTAGATTTCCAGCGAGAAAAGGATGGAAACAGGAGAATACCACTTCAGACACTCAGTTGAATACTTCTTTAATTTAAGCGGAGTACAGTCAATTGGTACTCAATGCTGCTTGGTATGACCTTTGGCATGTGGCTCTCTTCCTATTCCTCCTTGCTAACACCTATTCAGAGTGAAGTTCCCATGACCTTCTGTCATGCTGGGCTGATTGATTTACTCATGATGATATTAATCTCAGGATCCAATTTTTTTCCCTGTCATGTCATATGACCTTTTTTAACATTCAGGATTTTTGGTCTGGAATCCTTAATTTCCTGATTTAGACCTTGTCCTTGACAGGAGATTCTTGCCAACAATGTTCATTTTGCGGTGCAAATTAATATAGCTCATTTATATTCGCCCTTATTATTTTCTTATAATAACCTCTTGGCTCATATCATTCTTAATTCTTCCCTGGAGATCTTATCCCATTAATTTTGGGACTAATTTCTCTGAAATTAGAGCTTAATTGATTTCATAGTGCATAATTTCAACTATCATATCAGTATGACATCCCCCTCTTGTCCAGCTCATATGTTGAATTTGGAGTCTTGGTACCAACAAATGCTTAATAGCTTGTCAAAAAATACCTTTGGGTCTTCCAACTGATAAGTTAATCTACGCTTTGGAACCTCTTCTATGGTCCTTCCACGACTCATTCTCCCAGTCAAGTACCCGTGGCCAGTCCATTCGTGGAATTACCAGAAACAGTATCCATCCCTGACAAAACTTGGTTAGCGATTGTCTTGAATGACTTGTGACCAATTCTTCCCCTTTTGTTGATTCCCAAGTTAGATTTTGAGACTCTCCTGGATCTTGCTCCTTTTCCAGATTCTCCTACCATCATCATCAAACCTCCTGAAGCAATGCCCTCCGCTCTCAATTGATCATTCCTCGTTGGATTAGACTTGCTTATGGAGTTCCTTTTCTGACTCAGCCAGTATCACAATCCATATGTTTTGGCAATCAAACTAGCCTCAGAAACAGCGAACATTTTAACTTCCCTATGCAGAATTGAGGGCCCAAGTAACCAAGGCTCTTTCCATAGCTCTGAGCCCCTCTTATCTCAAAAACATCTTAGATTGAGATGTTGCAGCCTATGCTCTTTACTTCGCCAGGCAAGTTCTTCAAAGTTGGGCCACAAAGCTTCCAGCCACTCCTGGCTTTCATTGCTCATTCTTCTTTTGCTTCCAAAAAGCTCATAGTAATCATCTTCATGTTGCCATTGCACCTTGCATGACTATTTAATTTCTGGCGTGTCTCATTGGTATCTTCCACTGATGGCTTTTATAGGGGGCATGATTTGGCAACCCCCACCTAGTATTCCTTGCTCGATGTCAGCTCATATGTCCAATGTTCTTGATTAAGCCTGTTGGCAAGTGCTCAAGACCAATCTTCTAGCTCCGGTGCCATATTAGGATTACTTGGGGTTATTTGCTGACTGCCTCCTCTTGTTCTGTTGCTTCCTTCCCACTCTGGGGCATCACATTTGGCATGTTCCAATAATAACGTTTCTCTTACCCTAATCACTTTTTTGCAAAGATCAGCATCTGCTCAAAAAACTTGGTTTTTAGTAAGTCTAGCCCTTGCTAATGTCCAATTTCACATAGATTTTAGCGGTTTGTTCATTCTTATTGCAATTCATCCTCCCTTTCTTAAGAGGTGACATGGGGTAATCATCCCTGAGTTGAGGAAAACTAATAAAAAATAAAAATTATAAAAATATATTTTTTCTATGCGTTTATTTAGTTTTTTTCTATGTTTTTATCAATCCTTTATTTTTTTATTTTTTCTACTGAAATTGACCTTTTCTCAGTTTAGCAGTCCATCCTTTTATTTTATTCCCCCAAACTGACTCTTAGGTATACTTAGATCTCCAGTTATCTATGGTTCAGAAATTTTATTTTCTTAAGACTTAACCAATCTAGTTTGTTTCAGCGGTCCTTTTTTGGACTTAACCAAATCATCAGGACATAGCCAGCTTAATGGTTCAGCAGCCCTTTTGGTAACTCTTTTTTCATTATTTTTTTCATCAAACTATTTTTAAATACTTAGCATGGACTCAATTTACTATCCTTCCAGCCAAGAGGTTCTTGATGGCTTAGACGTCTGTTGTCAACTTGGCGATAATCTCAAATGGCCCCAACCACAACGCATCTAGATTTTTTCTTCTAAAACCATACATATCTCAATAGCAACTCTTTCACCTATAAAATAATCTGGTAAGGCCGGTCAGTTATTATTATCTGTCGTTTTCACTCAAATTTTTTTCTTTAAAGTTGTATTGAATGCTTGCAATTGCATTTCAATCAAGATATTCGTCAATCAGTTCAGGTACTGCTCAGCACTTATCCTCAATGTTGGTTCCACTAACAAATATTAAATTGGCGGCAACGTGGCCTTCCTTCCATATAGCAACTCAAATGTTGTTTTTCCCATCGCTGTATTTGACTTATATTGTAGGCAAACATCACTGAACTAAGGTACATTCTCCATGTAGAAGTTCTTCCTGCGACCAGCTTCCTCAGCATCATGGCCAGCGTCCTATTGACTCATTATACCATTCCATTTGTTGATGGCTGGTAGGGTACAGACATGACTCCTCAGATCCCCATTATTTCACTTAATTGCGGGATCACATGAGATGTAAAATTCATTCCATTGTCACTAAGCTTGACCTGCAGGCATCCATGTCAGTATACTACTTGATCTGGGATAAAATTTTCAGTGCTGGTAGTGTCTATTTTGCCAGGTTTTTTGTCTCAACCCATCTCATCAGATGGTCAATCGCAACTATGATGTACTCGATTCTCCCTGTGCTCATTGTCAGTGAACACCCATCATGTCAATGGACACCATATGCCAGATGAATCCAGGGAGGACTAGTCAGTATTTAGTCATGTTTTTATGTAGCTTGTGCAACTGGAGCTCCACACAACAAGCCAGATAGTCCACTACATTGTAGTTAATGGCTCCCAGTAGTAGTACTGGAAAATATGATCAGTTTCTTTCCATAGGCCTTCATGCTTGACAACCTTATGAGCTGCTTGAACGATAGCTACTCATTCTGATGGCTTTGGGAATAGTAATTACTTCTCATTAATCATTTTGAAAACTTCTACATCCATGGTCTCAGTGTTTTCCATCACTTTTTCAAGCGTACCTTGGATTTTTCAGGGCTTGTTCCAAATTTCTCTGTTGACCATTCTATATAATAGCTCATCCTCTTGATGGTATACCACATAGACCATTTACTAACTGCGATAAGCCATCCACATTCTGATGAGAAGCTCCAGCTCAGTGAACTATCTCATAATCATAAGCCTGTAGCTATAGTGCCCATCAGGCCAGTCATCATTCTAATTCTTGTAAATTGTGTAGCCAACACAACGAGGAGTGGTCCATCACCACTTTGAAGTGCATTCCAAGGATATATACCCAAAACTGTTTGCAGGCATAAATGACTGTAAGGCATTCACACTCAGTCATGGTGTAATTCCTCTCAGCGGCTGAGAGTGTCTGGATCACATATGCCACTGGATGTTCATCCCCCAAGTTCATTTACTTGGCTCAGTATGGCGCTGATCGCCATTAATGAAGCATCAGTTTGTGTTATAAATTATTAATCAAAATTTGGATATCTCAAAATTGGATGATCTATTAAATACTGGCGTAACTCATCGAAAATCTCTGGGCCTCTTCACTTCAAATGAATCCTTTTTTTAGATCCTTCAGCAAATGGAGGAGAGGCTTGGCAATTTTCTGAAAAATATTGAATGAATCTTCTATAGTATCTGACCATTCCAAGGAACACTTGAATATCTCAGACACTCTTTGGTTAGCCATTTGCTCTATGGCTTCAATCTTCTGGGCTTGCAGATGCAGTCCAATAGAGTTGATTATGAGTCCAAGATATTTTAACCCTTTCTTGAAGAAGTGGCACTTCCTTAGCTTAATCTTCAAGTTAGCTGCACATAGTCACTTGAAAACTTCCTCCAAGTGGTGCAAATGATCATTAAACGTCCTACTGAACACAAGTATCGTCCAAGTAAACTAGGAAGCATGACAACTTCAAGTCATTTAGTATGGCATCCATGGCCCTCTGTAATGTCGCAGGCGCAATGCATAGACCCTGGGGCATCCTCATCAGTTGATAAAGCCCCTGCATAGTAATAATTGCGCATTTCTCTTGGTCTTCTCTTGGCAAATTGATTTGCCAATATCCTGATATTAGATTCATTGTGGAGAAATACTTCACTTCTCCTAATCAATCTAGTGCATCATCATCTTGTGGTAGTGGTTAAAAATCCTTCTTTGTAACTTTATTCAGCTTCTGATAATTGATCACTACCCAATTAGAGCCATCCCTCTACTTCATTATACAACCAGCATCACTGTTTCCTTACGTATAGGTAGCACTTTCTGACTTTGGCAATACTTGTAAATGTTTCCATCCATTAAACCTCCAATCCCAACATGTCATTTGCACAACAGTCAAATTTCATTTCATATTTCAGCAACTGATACTTGAGACTTTGTATCTCCTACAATTGTTTTCCTCATTAATAGGTAGTGTAATTGAATTACTCTTATCGTTTTTCTCTTAAAAACGATTTTTGGATTTCGTTGCCATCCAAAATTTAAAAAAACCATTGGTGGATCTGGAAACAATCCCTTAATCACACAAATTGATCTAGCCTCATTAGCTTCATCCAATTTCATTTTGAATTGATAATCCTCATCTCTAAAGCATTTTCTGTCTCATTGATTGAATAATAACAGGGCAAAAGATTTTATACACTATCTTGGATTAATTGTATAATGTTTTGACCTCATACTCTTCATTGGTAATGTAATCCAATACTTTGAATTGATTGCTTTCAGTATAAATTCCATCCAATGTCACATCTAGTGTCTCATCTAACACCTCGCTCCTCAGGACTATTTCAAGCAGAACCAAATTTAACCTGAGTTGGCCCTGCTAAAAATCTTCATCTTGAGTAGATATCTGGTTGAACAGGTTTTCTTGCAGCACTAGACAGTTTCATATGTAGGCTGTGGGCCCTTTTTCCTGACTTATTTGCAGAATTTAGACTCTTTCACTTTGACCATGCTAAACTGTTCTTTAGGTTTCTTAAAATACACAGCAAAATGTCCTTTTCCTCCGCACTGGTAACAGACTTTTTCCTTATTATTGATACATTTATACTCTTTGATCTTATTCCCTGGCATGGTTCAGTTATTTAACTCATTAGCGCCCTCAGTCCCCTTTATGGGATTAGAATTTTGTACTGTATATGATTTGAAACTTCTATTTGGAGCATCAAAGATAGATCCCAATATTTTCATATGATCCACAATCTGAGAGTGGTATTCTCCATCATGAACATGGAAGACATCATTTGATGCAAATCACAATAAGGCCAAAGGGCTTCTTGTAGTGTGATCCAGGCATCAAAATCATCCAGCATTTTTGCTCCAACCAAAATCTGTGAACCTTGGTAGAAATGATCGGTGTAACTTGCCAAGGATTCTTCCTTTTGGAATTGAATGCCCATGAATTCTTGTTTGCACTTTGACATGCGCATGGGACTTTTAAATTCCTTCATAATGGACGTCTTGGCCTCTGAGTATGATCAGCTGACCTCCTCTAGATGAGGCAATACTAGGTTCTGACAATTGGTATCCAGGAAATTCATCACCGTCAAAGCCTTTTGATGATTGCCATATACAAACATTGTCATATTGAATAATTGGAAAAACACAGGGGTGTTATTCCAATGGAAAGTAGGTAATTTCAGTGCCACTTTAAACTCCTCTGAGGTTTCTCTGCCACCTCTCTTGGTTTAGCTACTTGTCTCACTTGAGGGTTAATGTTGGTAGTCTTCTCCAAAATGGCTGTGAAGTCAGGTGGCATATTTCTTGGGGTAGTCATCTTTCCCGCTAGAGTCCTTGGATTTCTTTCTTTGGCGTCCGTCACCATATATGGCTCACATTTGCATTTGTGAGTCTTCAACTCCTCAACTTGCTTAATCAGTCACTCTATATCTGTGCTGAATGCTCTTAAATGAACATGATCTGCTTCACATACGTTTTCAAGAATAAGATTTCCTGAACTAAATTTCCTTCCTTTTTCTTCTATGATGTTACTTTTCCAAGTAACTCATTGCCAATACTAGTGACATTATCGTCCCCTTCTTTGATATTGGTAAATCTCTCCCCCAAGCCAGCAAATTCTTGATAATTTGCTGAATTTAAGGCATTCTGGTTGATAGTTGCCAATTCCGTCCAGAGTTTTCTTATTTTGTCCTTATGAAATCGTGTCCTAGTATCTTGCTCAACTACACCAGTTTAGTGAGCACCAATTGCTAAAATTTAAGTGTTTCATTGATTGTTCACAGCTGATAACCACTAAATTGATTAACTGCACAGGTTTGGTGTTGTGCAATTCTCTGCGTTGTCTGATAACGATATACAGTCAGTTGATAATAGTATGAAGACTATTATCCGTAGTTGAATTAAGCACTAGTATTGGGTCCAACGCTTAACCAGAATTCCTCCTCAAATTACTTAAGATGTCCTCAATAGGGATTTTTTTCCCTTATACCGCCTAACCTGATCTATGATCAGATACTCGTTTACAGCTTCTTTCTGGTGACACACAGTCAGCAGCAATCCCTGATTGTGCTTCTCTTCTCTGAGACCATGCTCAGATCCTTACTACTTATCATAAAGTGTATCCAATTAAAGCACAGCAATATTTTCTTTAAAGAGGTTTAGAACTAATAACAGATTCTGGTAATTACTTCTGTTACTTGGTGGTTTTTTATTAAGTGAATTCTTAGGGGAATTTAAAGTGGGAATTCAGTGACCAACCCTCAGTTGGCACCTCATTGTTGAAATGGCAGCCGTTGCCATTGAATTACACATCATCAATTCATCAGTGATGGTCTTCCCCATCCTGGCTAGAATTCTGTCATCGGAGATCCTTGAGACCTAAAATGGAAAGAGTCATAAATCGTATCCCTGACGTTTTACTCTCAATCCAAGTGAACCAACCATATTTGGCAGGCGACCTGTTTAGGTAATGTAACTTATTACCCATTAAGGCAGGTCGCGAACCAACTAATCAATTTGCTAGTTTCAGGTGGCATCAAATACCTCGCAACTTGATCATAAAATTTCTAACTGGTCAGTGATGAAACCAACCAATCCCAATCAGTACACCTGATAGTTAATTACTATCAGATGCCACTATTTCGTTGGCAACTCCACCTGATGAGATATTAGGTATTCATCCAGATAGATCCCTGATGGATATGACCAGTTGAATATCCCAAAATCCCCCAAATATAGTTCCTCCAAAACTTGAGCCAACCAATATCCAATTCACTTTGCTATAGAGACTTATACCCTAACGACCCCTGGTAATCTAGTCAGCTGGGAATATGGGCAAAAATCCCAACAACCTCTCTTTTCCTAACAATTTATACTATGACTCTTATGACTGACGTTTATAGCACTCATCCTAGGTGTGTTGCTAGCCTTTGCAGTAGTAGCAAGTGGGCACATTTTTCTCCTTAGCCTCCAGCACATGCACTCTAGGTCTAGAAAGGTTTCAAACCATGGAGGGTACTTCTTCAAAGTGGCTGTGAGGATCTTTTTAGCTCCTCTTTGATGTCACGGATACTGATAAATGTTTATTTAAGTCCTATCAATTGGATATTGAAATTGGGCCAATATTTGAGAGCGTAGAGGAAGGCAATAATAGCGTCATTTAAAAATTAAATTAGTAATGACTAGCAGTTGCGTGATATCATAAAAGTGGCGTGAAAGATAGAAAGTTTCTTTCTTTGTTATGGTGAATAGCCATGAAGGCTTGTTTTTTGACTTAAGAGGGTCTGATCAAAGCCAAATTTGTGTATGATAGCAGCCTTGACCTGGACCCAGATCTGGCATTTATGAAGGTGGAGGTCATAAATTCATGGCTTCTCCACATAGACAGGAATGAATATGCTTGACCTTTTGTCAATAAGTGGCCTTTTCCATAGCGCTCTCTAAAGCGTTTAAATGTGATGTGATGCTTTCTCTGGCTTGGAACAAATTGTTCCTTGAAGATAGTATTGAAGGTTGATTAACTAGTGCAAAGAGGGCTTAACTTTCAACCTCATGGTCTGGTTAGGCTCAGTAAACAATGACTCAGCATATGCACAAGGAGCCTGCTGGTACAGTTGTTTTTTAATCTTATCTGAAATCGTCCTGTAATTTGTCCCAGCATTGATTGAGCGCGCTGATGTCAACCTCCTGATTACTTTATGATTTCGTGTTTAGAATTTTGAACCTACAAAAACTGACGTGGGTCTCCAAATTTTCATAATTTTGTTTCATATCATCAAAACGTTTCTCAGTAGATTTTTATGAACTCCTGTTCATTTTAATTTTGAATTTGAGTGTGTCTAGGGTGACAGAAGAATTGATGGGGCTCCCATAAGTGTGAACTCCACATCCTCAACAATGCTTTTGATTTAACTTTAAAGGTCCCCCAATTTTTGTGCATCTTTCTATGCATGGGGCCATAGAGAATTCATCTAGGGGAACTAGTGACAAGGGGGCCAGGGGGCCCTCTTGAGCCTGGTCATCCTTCATCCCTTTGGGAGCTCTTGGACCTTTGGGCCTTCAGGGCCTTAGGGCGCCCATGGCCCTCAAAGATGGTGTTGCGTCAGCGCTGAAACTGATCAAGGAGGGATTCTACATGACTCAGATATTGAATAAAAAAGGATTAAAAAGTTTGGGTTGGGTGGCAGCTTTTGAAGCGGCATAGTGGATGTACTTGTGTACCTTGTAGATCACACCTTATAGTTACTGAGTAAGATGGGTGTTAAGTTTTCAGCTTATGGTGCAAGCTAAAATAACTTAACAGTGAAATTGAGGATATAAACTCGCTTTTCAAAATGAAATTCTTGCTCATAATTGGGAAGTAGATTCTCCAATAATCCTTGATGATAGCCAAGTAACTCTAGTATGCTCACCATTCTTAAGTCTACTGGCACCAACAAATACAAGACCTTCTGTCTTTGTACAAAATCAGGAAATTATTCCTCTATAATTGGGACTACTTCTCTGGCAGGCAACTATGTACTTCTCTTAGGGAAGAATAAACACACACAACTATCTAATATAGATGCAACGGCAACAGATATGAATATCAGACAGACAACAGATGGTTATAATTATTAAACTAAGTGACAGTAGTTATTAATGATCAATAAAATGGTAAATGATGATTAATTGATGCTTTATTAATTGGCCAAGTGCCAGTATTATATACCTCTTGGGCATCTCCTAGCCAAGCTCATCTATTAGATGAGTTCATTCATATTATGCCAATCCTCTGCTGGTCATAGCAATAATTATGAAAAATCTTCAAGTCAATTCAGCCCATGAATTGACTAAAAATAACAATTGTTTCAGCCTGATTGGAGGCAATTTTACTCTCATAATCGGGATAACTTTGGGTTTTGAACTCAACATCAAAATCTTCCCAATTAGAGCTACGTCATAACTGGACGTCTAACAATAAATGAGGAATAAAAAATATATGATCAATAAAGGTGATGCACCCCAATTTGGGACGTCGGCAGGCCTCTCAATAGCACTAATTACACCCATAATCAAGATGACTTTGGGTTTTGAATGCAACATCGAAAATCTTCCCAATTAGAGCTACATCATAACTCAACATCTTACAATAAATGGGGAATAAAAAAGATATATGATTATAAAAGCTGACGCACCCCAATTTGGGACATTGGCAGGCCTCTCAATAGCACTAAGTATGTCCATAATTGGGACATCTATGTTTAAGTGCTTAACTATCAATTTCATTAAATCAAACCCATCTTCCGCCTTAGTGCATTAAGATTAATGTACTATTTATGAGGTGCAATTTAGTTAATGCCGTGGGACCACTTTGCACCCAAGTGTACCCATAATTGGCCATAATATAATAAATCATAGCTATTATTAGCTACAATAATTGGGCACCTCAGACACAATTAGAGCAATTATGAGGTGAATCTGATTTATCAAATTATGCAGATGAATTGGGAGAATCAAAGGATCCATCAATAGAAGTAATCTATCAACATTGATGGTTATCTTAAAGGGTTTATTTTTGAGTCAACCATCAAAATCTAACAGTGGGTATTCATAGATCCAAAGATCCTAAGGGACCCTCAGGAAGATTTGTCTATTGGAATCATTGATGAGGCAATGGTAGTCCTGGATAGATTCTCAATTGTTACAAATATAAGTGAATTCAGTTTAGTAAAATGACCAAGTTATGGTTAAGATTCTGTATTATTCCCAACAGGAGTAATAATTCTTGATGGTATAACCCACCAATTAGATGAGATGATGGAGGGCTCAATGTACAAATTGTCATAGGTATGGTTCTGCTCCACCAACTAACTCATTGATATCTAAGGTAGCTGAGCCATAAAGTCTTTGCATAAAGGAGGAGACAGCAGAAGCTCGCAGATGACTAGAACAGGTTTTAGCAGAATATAATATCTAGAAGATGCTGGATGGTTAGATAGGTTGTCAGTATAGAGATAGAACTGACAGGAATTCAGCATAGGAAGGTTGAACTCAAAGGTAATCCACAATATAAGCTCACAGGTTGATTTGGTTGACCCCAAATTGTGAAGTATTTCACATTAAGTAATGTTCCTTTTTTATTGGAGGGAAGGGATCCATCAATAATGTTAACTTCCATACTTCTTGATTATCTTTTATAATGATTACAGCTTTATAACCACTGTAGTGAGCACCAGGTTTCAGGTTTTCACCAATAATAAACTAAATGTCAAAATTAGTGGGTTTTAAAGCAGTAGCAATTGAATTTGTGGTCTGTCTTTGGGTGAGTTGGCTTATTAAAATGGTTGGAAAAAGATGGTGGCATAGCACTTATTGCTACTTGAGAGTCTAGCTTATATGCACTATCCTGGGTTACAATACTAATTTTTGTAACTATGCAGAGAATTAAATTTAGTCATAAAATTAGGTAATAAAAATACAAAATGATTAGAAATGTTAAAACTTTCAATATTTATAGTAACAGCTAGGTGTTCTGTGTCAGATGTGGCGCTCAAGTCCTCTTCATTCAGGTTTTTTGCTTCTCATCCAGTATGGGAGTTGAGCTGCAGTCACTTCCCTAGATTGGTCTCAGGATTGTTGCTCTTAGATTATGCAAAGGCATCTGGAAGGTGTCTTCTGGTGTTGAGATGGAGTCTCATCTTAAGACGGTTACCAAATCGCCTTCATTAATCCTTGCCTGTTTAAGAGCAAAGTATCATTTTCTGACAACCCATTTGATCTCAAAAGGCTTGCCCCAGAGGAGTACGGTAAAACAGTTTTTTTGTTATGATACTTAAATTATTGGGCATTCTTTAGAAGAACACTGACTATATTTATAATTGTGGTGGAAATCATGTGTTATTTAAAGCGTTGTAGAATTTTTGGATAAAAGACAAACAATGCTCTTAGAAATAGTATCAGTATAGGTACATCAAATGGCATTTCATGAGACCTAACCTGTAATTCCACATAGATCTTGCTTATTGTGATGGATTAGTTCCAATCTTCTATCAATGTCTAAGGAAGAGAATGATGGATTTACCCAACCATATTATGAGTACAAAGAGCTACTGTTAAGCTCAAAATTAAAATATGTGATGCCCTCTGGACACCAGGTGATAGTGGTCATCATATGGAGGTGGACATATCTGAGATGATTGCTTAACAAATTAATTGTGCGATATAAACACTCTCACATGAAATTCATGTGGCCCCTAGTATGATACTAATAAGGCAAAGAGAGATAAAATTCTAAGATCCAAATTGATGAAAGAATTCCTGACAGTCCAGAGACATCCTGTTGTAGCTTTTCTGCACCTGACTCCATCAACAAGGTTCATAATGTTAACAAATATAACTCACTTGAAGTATATGTTTTTCATAGTGAGGCTTCAACAAACATCCTAGCAGTTTTTCTGAGAAAAATTCTGATAGAATTGACCAAGAGTAAGATGTGATGAGTGCTCACTCTGTTGGAAATACTGCGATATTTTTACTAACAACAAGAACAACTTGGGATGTTCCCATAACCTCATTTATCTTCTAGATATGGCCAACTACGCTCACATTTGATCACGTTAATCTGTCGCCCATGCACTACCAAAGAAGTTATGTCCAAATAAAATTTATCTAATAAATAATGAATCTTGACTCTATCAAAAGAGTCCTTGGTCTTTTCCAGTATTGATTAATAAGAAGAAAGAGGGCACCAACTGGGAATTGAAAGACTACCAAAATTGAACATCATAATTAAATGACTTATATTTATACCAAGGATTAATGATGCACTTGACTGCCTGGGAGGTTCCTTGTAATTCTCTGCCATAAATTTAATCTCCAGATACTGGTAAAACTAACTTCCAGAAGACAAGTAGGATAAATGTTTTTTATCACTTCTAATTGATTACCCTAGCTCATCAAGATGTTCCAGAGGCTTTGTAAAACCCCAAGCGACTATAATATGGGCTATGTACACCACCCTAAGCGGCCTTAAGCTAACCTGCTTTATAACTTAGAACTACCAATATCCTTAGGACTTTATTATAGCATTTAAACACCTAGAGAGTTTTCTGATAAATTGTCACTGAAGATGTGAGGATGAGACTAAAAATGTAATTTTTTCAAAAGTTATCAACTAGAATATCTTGGTTTTATGATAGGCGCCAATGGTTACAGACCCACTCCACAAGATTGATATCATCTAGAAAATGGAAAAGCAAACAATAAAGATAATGTACAAGTGTTCTTTAAGGATGGTCAGATACTACCAACGTTTCATCTTCAAAATTGGCTGCATAAAAGAGCAACTGTTTGGGCTCCTTAAGTAGGATGTGCTATTCACCTGTATATAACAGTACCATCTCGCCTTTCACTTCTTCATGACAGCTTTGGTTAGTTACCAAGTGCTACGATACCCAGAATTCAAAAATAGGCCATATTTTAACCCAAGTCTTCCTCCTCCACTATAAAGGTGGTACTCTCACATTATGACATTGATGACATGTAATTCCTAGTCACTTACTGCAGGAAAAGTTTAAATTGTTATTAAAGAAACTATAAATCACAGTATGTAAGTCTTTAGCTTAAATCCAATTGCAAAAGTTTTAGGTATACTGCACAGAGTGAAGTTCTAAGCTGTAATTAACCATGAATCCCTAAGTTTTCCACAAGATCTCAGGGAACCAGAAGGGCGGTTATAATAGTGGGCCCTCAAACTCCAGGATTATGACTTTTAAGATCATCCATCACCTGGACTAAAGCATCAAAATTCAGACTGTCTATCACTATTACTGACTGTTGCCATCTCATATGGCTTAGCCAATTTGTAGTGCAAAAAATATGAATAGAAGTTATGCTGACAGACCACTGAATGTGATTGAACCTTAAATAAAATGAGGGATATTTCTTTCTAAAAATATAAGTGAGGTGGTTAAAATGATTAAAAAAAGTCAGCCTAAACTTCCCAATGTTGTTGGAAAAACTTTTTATATGATAATCAAAACTCACAAGGCAATAGGACATGGGAGTTTATGAAAAAAGATAGAATTTCTGATTATTTAGTATTGGGAGAGCATTCACTTTGGCATTTGAGAACGATCTTATGCTGTTTTTAATATCAGGCATAGAAGCCCTTACAAAAGTCATGCTATCAGCTGTAAAGCTTACTTTAGGTGGCACATGGCTTTTGTAGATATTATAGGCACCTTTCTTACCAATGTAAACCACACTAAGCACAATGTGGTAGCCATAGATCACCTAACAAAATAGATAGAGCGCAAACTGTCAGGGACCTAGGTGCAGTAATCGCTGTGAAATCTTCATGGAGTGCATTATACAGCAGCATTGTTTCCCCAATTAATTATAAAAAAAAAAAAATTAACTCTACTTTACACTTTATTCCCAAACTGATTGTCCTGATAACTATCTGTGGGTTTTTGACAACACCTGCCACTAGGAGATAATTGGAACAGTAAAACATGTTAATATCATTCAAGTAAGAATACTTTTAAAGTTTGCAATGGACTGATTGTCAGTTTGATATATATTCCCCTAAAGATTGAATTTGTATATCAAAATGTACTAAACCACAACTGTAACAGTTTATTCCAGTTGCTGTAAGGACAACACATGTACCTATCCCTGCTATTATGCTCCTTCTTAAAAAGGCTCCGCTGAGTTTGAACTGCAGCATTACCTGACAAAGATAATGTTAACACTGATCAAGCAAGAACAAAGCTTTTTTATCAATATAGTGAAATAAGGGATGGATCAAAATGGAAATAAACAAAGACAGGACAACCTACTGCAGTTTGAGAAAAGTAAATAGATCTATACCAATACTTCATGGCTGTTCATAAAAATAAACTAGCAAACATATGAATTGACTCTTCAGAAATGATAGAAAAAATTCTGCAGGCACCTACTCATTAAAGGAACCAACAGGCAGATGAATTGTTAACCACATACATGTGAAGTTCCACCACTTGTACAATAGAATAGTAGAAAAAAGAAAGGTACACATTATACATGTAAACTAATAAAATAAAATAATTTAATATCAATAGATAATAAAGATGTTAACAATGCCAATAGATGATATAAAGCTAACGCAATTTATCAGCAATTATCAATCTAAAAATCTCTATCACTTACATCTTGTACCATGCCTATCCTCATTGTTGGTAGCATCCCCTAGCCGTCTCCCACTGTCAGATATCAGGATATTGGACATATAGAAAAAATATCGAGCATCTGACTCCCATGTGAGGATTGAAGCCTATACCTAAGAAAAGGGTTAAAGAAATACCATCAACTTTTCACATAAAAAATTTTATAGTCAGTAAGGCTCAAAGTGATAATGGATAAATTACATTAGACCAATTCACGCCTGAAATACCCATGACAAAACCCTGTTCAATTCTGCACTTGCATCAATGTGGCAAAAACTTATCTTTTTAACCTTAATTATCCCAAACCTGCCGCCACATCAAGTTTTTCACTTGTGTGCCAGATCTCATCACTTTTGCTAAGCATCAACTTGCTCAATACGTTGAGGTGATGGACACCGCTGACCTCATAAATAAAGAAAACCCAAAGCCATACCTCTTATGCCCCATGTTGCTGATGCTCCCACCCTGATGCTGTCCGCCATGGTCCGCCAGCTAAAGCAGGCGCCAGACAAAAGTTTCTGGAAAGCTTCCTCACTTTCTGGTATGGCTTCCTAGGCTGTTATCTGAGATGCCATATTATGAATTTTTATATTTCTAATAATCCCTTTGTTTATCCCATTTGCAAATAGAGATGCGTAGTGGATCCCCCTTTTGGGTTGTGCACCACTAGTGCTAAAAAAATCCTGCCTAATTAAAATAAAGGGTCATCAATATACCAGGCGAACAAATCACTAGGTGGCACACAAGGAACTAAATTAAGACATAACCAAAAAGTGTAACAATCTAGTTATTGCTTAACAATCAACCTAAGTGATACCAAGTATCAGCCAACTAAACACTTTCAGCATACATTTTAGCCCTTATAAATTGTGTTACAAAGTCATATTATAATCTTGATGAAATCGCCTGACCAAGAGCCTTCCATTCAGATTTATCCTCTATTAATTTTATTAATCCTTTTCCTTATAGGGTTTATATTGTTAAATGTAACATATAAAAACCTCTTTTCTATATTACAATAAAGTTACTAATTTTATCTGTACCTCTTTTCAGTAGATGTCTCCTATAAGTTTCCTTTTCTTGTGCTTGCCATAGTATGGATAATCTAGCTGATGGGACTTAAGAAAGACTTGTCACCTTAAAAAGTAAATAGAATAAATGTTGCAAGTCTTATGCTGCTTCAGTATTGAAAGTTGGATTTCTTGTGCACAGCACCATCAAGCTGCAAAAATGGAAGCCCAACAGGCTAGTGCTCATTATAGAGCTCAGCCAATGCTTAACAATACCTGCATCTAATTGATTGCACCCTTGAGGACAGCCTAACCTAACAGTGTAACATGGTGGATACACAATGGAATATTGAAGAAGATAATAGAATGGGGAGTCTGCCCATTGTCAAAAATTAAGAAGTTTAAGAAAATCATATGGAAATTCTTAAATCTCATCTTGTAACACGATTTTTAATTAAGAAGTTCAAGACTTACTTTGTGGAACTATTAACCTTGGAGAAAGAGCCAGATGCAAAAGGGCATCTGAAGTGAACGTTCT
This sequence comes from Massospora cicadina, assembly GCA_022478985.1. Taxonomy (NCBI): domain Eukaryota; kingdom Fungi; phylum Entomophthoromycota; class Entomophthoromycetes; order Entomophthorales; family Entomophthoraceae; genus Massospora; species Massospora cicadina. The sequence goes on from JAKSZP010014479.1 coordinate 147,226, forward strand.
CTCATGAACTTAGATGATTTAAATCTTCTCTTAGAGACATACAGTGCAAGTGAAAAAATATATATCTATATTAAGTATATCAAACACCCAGCACTTTACCATATTATACGCCTATTAGATTTCATAACAAGGAATTCCACCATTATATCAATACCCAGGGGCCCTATGGATGGCCTTCAAACAGGTATATAGCTTAGCATCACAAAAGATAGGATGTGTCAGCTGTCTGATTTTAGCAAACTGTTTCTACATCATTCAGATCCATAATCATTTAAGCGCTATTGATTCTGATGTTATCAAGAATGTGGAGTAAGCTATAAAGCTTCACTAAAAGGACATCATAGAGTCAAATGAAAACACTTAAAGATTACTTGATTCCTTAAAAAACAGCTCTTCAAACAAGACATTATGGCTCATGGTGAAATGACGGCCCAAGCTTTCTGTTATCCATCATGATTAGGAAAAGCATATTAAGCTCCTTAAGTCCCTGTTAGAGCAAGCTCTATGTTAATTGGTGAACTAAAGGCCCATTGAGCCTCTGAGACTCAATCTGTATTACAAAATATTATTTTCTGAGTGGCCCATGTTGAGAAAAATCTGGCATCGCAAGTGACTCAGGTGTCTACTCATTCACATACCAATAAGCGCAAAAAATCAAAGAGCAATATGAGAAGAACATCACCTAAATGAAAAAAATAAATTAAAATACCACAACATTAACAAAGCTGAGAAATTATGGAACACTCTCTAGGAAAGCTAAGAGCCAATACTGACTAGCCTCCTCAGAGGTGCTGCAAAGAAATGAAGGAGGACTTGAAACAGTGGATTGGAATATTAGAGGATGAGAGCAACGCTTGTGGTATAACGCTTATCCGCTCATCAGCAAATTATGATCTGGACATCCATGTTAAGAACTTGGATTATGATAAAATCACCCTTGAAAGAAGAATTAGTCTGCTGGATGTCACTCCAAGACCTAATTTGGAGAAAATAAAACTATATCTTAATTCTCTTCAGGATCAAATAACTTGACTCTAATGTCAAGTTGAACAGAGCAACACTCAAACAAAAACTACTGAATCCAAAGATCCTGGAGTACACGTCATTACAGTATTGGAATCTACTACCTATAAACCCTTTTTAAGAACAATTCTTCACCTTGCAAAGAGTTTATCACATCTTCCCAATACATCTATGAAGCCATGATAGAAAGTGCGATTGGTCATCAATAGGTTAAGATATATTATCTTGTTTAACAAGTTGACTGCCAACTACAAGAATAACTCATAGATGAAAATTATGAGCTATACTGTAGTTGGCAGTCAACGTGTTAATCTGTATGTATCAAGAGGTTATGGTACCTCATATTGGTGACTTGCACACCTGGAGTGAAGTAAAGGAAGAGCTCATTAAAGAATTTAGTTTCAAGAAAATCTTGAGTTTTTCTGAAACAGGCCTTTTATGAAAATTGTGCTACTTTGAAATAAAGCTCTAGCCAAATCCGTGGATCAATTCTATATTGAGTCCCAAACGCTGATGATATCAAAGATGCTTACATTGAAAAATTCCATAGCTGCCTTCTTTGCTGTTTTACATAGTAGTCCTTACCTAACCATACACGTCACATATGTCAAATGAAGCTTCACTTCTGTCTTAAACATCAAGGAATCTCTGCATAATGTGGTTGATATATATAATCCAGCGATCTCCCAAAAAGGCTTCTGCAAAACCTAGAGTGTATGCCATGGAGGAAGAAAAGCCTAAGAATGAGGAGAATCTTAAGTGTAACTACTGCAAGAGGAAAAATCACAATGGTAATATGTGTTTTAAGAATAACTTTGCCTTTGCTGAGCAGGGAAAGGTCAGTCAGCTTAGGTTCAAATATCTTAATCTAACCAACCTAAAGTTCCTGAAAGTGAAACATTGCAGATCACTTATCTTGCGTGAATTGAAAATGATTTTAGTAATGACTCTGAAGTGGTTTATGAGGACACAGGCTATCATATTTTAGGTACACCCGCTGGGTCATTATTCCAGACCACCTGAATGCCAAGATTATTGATGACGCCTATCTTTAGAAGGCACTTACCTCAGTCAGGTATTGGGTGTCCAAGAATAATTAATCAGGCCAGAGATGCTGATCAGTGCCTTGCCCTGTTGATACAACCCATATGAGTTTGTATAATATAATGGAGATCAAGAAGAAATATTATGGGACATCCTGAAAGCTTAAAGCAAAGTTCCTAACCAAAGAGGCGTTAGTTTTCCCGCTAAAGTTTGGAGACACCATTACAAAGTGGTTGTGGTAATTCAGAAGGTCCAAGTAATGGGTAACATGAATATGGGTTCCCCAATTAACGTTGTCTCATCCCATCTTATCAAGAAGATCAAACTCGCCCCTAACCTTAAGTACACTCAATATAGCACAGCTGGTCCAAACAACCTAAGGCAATAGGTGCATATTTATCTATTCCAATCCAAATTGGCAAACTAGATTTTCAGCTTCCATAGCTGCCCTGGACAATAGCTAATATGTTATATTCATTGGGACACATAAATGATCAGATATGAAGGAGTTATAAATCTGAAAGAAGGTCATTTATCACTCCTCTATCATGTTGTACCCCCTCAACTAGATAAAAAAGAATCCAGAAAGAATGAATACTCTTGTATGGTCGAGTCCCTGTTTCTTCTTTGCTTTTAAAATAATCTACCTCTGAAAGGATTTTGAAAAAAAGCTTCACGACTCATTAGATAAAGCATAAAGCATACTATTTTATGCTACTAAAGAGCCAAAAAATTAAACCAGGAGAACAAAGATAAGTTTCTATCAACATAACCCTGAGTGTACACCCAAACTGCTTGCTACATATTGCTAGTATCAATGGAGTCAGTAGATTTGAGCCAAGAGTTCTACCAAAAGTCCTTGACCCAACTTATTATCGGCCTAGTGAGCTTAAACTTGGAAATACCAATTAAGATATCTTAGTCATGGAGCATTAAATGATTTGTAAAGGTCAATTACTGCTCATTGATGGCATTGCCAAGGTAAATTTTAATGGAAAAAACTTGATTTTGGCCTACCTTCTAGTGATATAATCTGCTTATCCCTTAAGTCAAAGATTTGATAAGTTAGATCAGGAGAACTTGAGAAAGTACACCAAAAACTTAAAGACTACCCAAATGTTTCATCTACATCAAATGTCGATTATAGTCACATAAAAGAATGGACACATAAAATTAACGTTGGAGATTTGACTTTTAATACAATCAAATCCAAATAGAAAGTCTTATGTAGAGGAGCAATGCATGAAAACCTAGCTAAAACAATTTTTGAGTGCATGCTTTCTTGTGCCCTCCCAGAGTCCATGGTCATCCCCACTATAGCTCATGAAGAAGGAAACGGTTGCCCTAGAATATTGATAGGTTATAGGAAGCTAAACTGCCTCTCAAAGAAGGAAATCTATTACATTTCACAAATTGACAACACTCTGGACCAACTATCCAGTTCAAACTTCTTCACAATGGACCTCGCCAGTGGTTATTGGCATATGGATATATTGCAGAGGACCAAGAAAAATGTGCGTTGATATAAACTGAAAAATTATTTCAACCTACCTGCAATACCCAGGGATTATGCAATGCTCCCACCTTGTTTCAACGGGTGGTGGATCACATCATGCAAGAGCTTAAACTAAGCTGTTTAATTGTATACCTAGATGAATAGATACTGTTGGGATTTTAGTCCATATTCCCAGCAACTAGATTACCAGGTATCGCTAGGGATAATTCCCTAATGCAAAGTGAATTGGATATTGGTTGACCCTGATTTCATGGTAACTATGTTTTGGGGATTTTAGGTTATTTACCTGGGTCAGATCCATCAGGGATTAATCCAGACAAATGCTTAAGATCTTTTCAGGCATAGTTGCCAACGAAATAGGGGCATCTGATAGCTGATCAACTATCAGGTGTACTGATTGGGATCTGTCAGGTTTTATTACCTACTGATTGGGAATTTAATGAGTAGGTTGCAAGGTGAGTGATGCCACCTGCAACTAGCAAATTAATCCGTTGGTTCACAACCTGCCTTGATGGGTCACAAAGTCCCATAGCCTAAGCAGGTCGCTTGCCAAATATGGTTGGTTTGCTTAATTTGAGAGGAAAACGTTAGGGACACGTTTCTGACTCTTACTATGTTAGTTCTCGAGGATGTCCAATGACAGAATCCTAGCCAGGATGGGAAGACCATTGCTGCTGAGACGAGGATGGGTAATTAAATGGCAACGGCTGCCTAATCATTGAGGAGGTGCCAACTGAGGGTTGGGCGCTGAATTTACCATTATAAATTCCCTGAAGGATTCACTAATAAAAAACACACTACAACACAACTACTGTACACTACTTTACAGACTTATTAACAGAAGATTATCTTAGTATAACTTTATCAGAATCCATTTCAAGTTCTATTTTTTCTCAAAGTATTATTGCTGTTTGCTCTGATTGGGAGACTCTTTAGGATAAAGAGTAAGGATCTGAGCAGAAAACCAGAGAAGAAGCTGAATTGAGTCAGGGATTGCTGCTGACCGTGTGTCACAGAGAAATACTAAACATAAATCTAAGCATAGATCAAGTTAGGTGGTACCAGGGACCAAATCCCTATTCATGACATCATAAGTATTTTGAGAGGAAATACTGGCCAAGCGTTGGACAAAATGCTAGTACTTCTTTTAACTATGGATAATAGTCGCCATAATATTACCAATAAATATATCAATTACTATCATACAACGTGGAGAATTGCACAAACCTGAACTTGTGCAGTTGATATATTTATAGGGGTTATTAACTGAGAATAAACAGAAAGCCTATAAATTTTAACAATTGGTGCTCACTACAGAGGTGTAGTTGAGTGGAAGAGAGTAGAACGTGATGTTTTATAAAGATGAAATAAGAAAACTATGGACGGAGTTGGCAACCATTAACCAGAACGCCGTGAACTCAGCGGATCATCAGGAATTTGCAGCCTTGGAGGAGTGAGTCGCCAAGAGGGAGGAAGGGGCGAATAATGCTACAAAGTTTGGAATTGAGTTACTTGGAAAAATAATGTCATTAAAGAAGAAAGAAGGGGTCTTAATTTGAGAAGTCTTATTTTGGAAATAAATCTTAAAGCGGATTACTTTCATTTAAGAGCATTTATTACTGATATCAAGCGGCTTATTAAAAAGGTCAAGAAGTTAAAGACTCACAAATGTGAATGAGAGCCATATATTCTGACTAACGCTGAAGAAAGAACACCCCATATGTTAATTGTAAAGATGACTACCTCAAGAAACATGTCACCCACATTTACCGCTATTTTGGAGATGACACCTGAAATTACTCCTCAAGTGAGCCGAGTAGCCAAACCAAGAGAGGTGGCTAGAGAAAACCTTGGAGGAGTTTAAAGTGACACTGAAATTACCTACTTTCCTTTGAAATAACACCCCTGTGTTTTTCCAATTATTCAATATGACAATGTTTGGATATGGCAATCATCAAAAGGCTTTGACGGTGATGAATTGCCTGGATGTCAATTTTCAGAACCTAGTATTGCCCCATCTAGAGGGGGTCAGCTGATCATACTCAGAGGCCAAGACGTCCATTATGAAGTAATTTGAAGACCTGAGACACATGTCAAAGCACAAACAAGAGTTTTGTGGCATTCAATTCCATAAAGATGAATCCAAAGAAAGCTCCTATGATTATTTCTACAGGTTTCACAAATCCTGGTTTTAGAAAAAGTTCCGGATTATTTTGATGCCCAGATTGCACTGCAAGTAGTTCTTCAGCCCTACCACAATTTGCGCCAAATGATGTATTCCATGTTCATGATGGAAATTACCACCTCTCAGATGGTAATAAATTGAAATTTTTGAAGCTACCTTCAATGCCCCAAATAGAAGTTTTAAATCAAACCCAAGACAAAATTTGAATCCCATGAAGGGGAAAGAGGGCGCTAAGGAGATGAATATTAGAACTTTGCTGGGGAATAAGCCAAAGGCTTTGAATGGATTGATAAAAAAGAAGGAGAAAGTCTGTTATCAGTGCGGAGGAAAGGGACATTATGCTGTATATTGCAAGAAACCCAAGGATCAAATCAACATGCTCCAAGCAAAAGAGTCTGCAATCGCAAAGGAGTTGGGTAAAGGTCCCACATCCTAGATGAAGAACAGCCTAGAGCTGCAAAGAATCATGTTCCTCCAGATATTATTCATGATGAAATTGTCATCAGTGATCTGTTTGTTGAAGACATGCAGGATCAGCTGTATCAAGTAGTCAATTTGGACGTTAATGTCGTAACAAGATCCAGGGTGAAGGGTATTGAGCCCAATATAATCAAAGAAGTTGCTCGGCCATATGCATGTCAATTAGCAGACAATATTTGAGCTGCAGATAATCCTAAAGAATCGACCAAAGTTCTTTTAGAAGAGGAAAACCTGTCAACCCCTAAGCGCAATCAAGAAAATATCCCTGATTTATCACACAAATCATTTACATCCTCAATTTGGCTAATAATGCCGCTATACACTCAGTAAGTACTACCTTACAATAATCTGAGTGTACTTTTATAGATATATTAGTGAATTGAGTATGGGTGAGGTCAATTGTTGACAGCAGAGTGCCCACTAATATTGTCTCAACCAAGTTGGTGAAAAGGATGAAGATCTCGCCTGACTTGGAACACAAGAAGGAGTACAAGACAGCTGGGCTGAATACCACCATCTCATGTGGAGCATATAGTGCTATGCCAATTTGATTTGGATCCTTGGTGTTGTCTGCAACAGCGATAGTTTTGGGCAACTAAAAATTAACATTCTGATTAGGACAGAATTTCTATGATAGTATGGAGTTAAACGTAACTTTGAGAATAATACGTTGACCATATTGGGTCAGACGTTACCATTGGTCTATCAGAATGATGGGAAAGCTCCACTGAGTAGAAGAAATATCTTCATCAACTTGATATATAATGATGGCATTGTCCTGATTTGATACCAGATAGTTGGACTGAAGTGATGAGAGATGCCTACAGAAATCCTAGAAAATTAGGGAATTTCACTGAGGATCAAGAATGCGAAAACCATACCGTCAAGATCACAAATAATAGTTGACATGGAGTTAACATTAGAGATACTGAAGCTGCCATATGAGGAAGTCAGAAGCCCCTGGAAAAAATCCAGAGTATAGCCTTGGGTTGTCCTTGGTATAATGATGCTGGGACATGGAGAAATTCGAGTTCTTCTGGTAAATTTGAGTGAAAATCCAATGAGGATTGAGAAGAATCAGATCATCACATTTGTTCATCTAATCCTGATGGCTGAACTGAGGAAATTCAACAATTTTGGAACACTCAATGAAATGGGATTATCAGCCAGGGTAACTGAGAGTATCAACCTATTGGTTAATCAAGAGCAACTTGATGATCTGATGGAAGGAGGGCAAGAGGAGGTGCTCAAATTGTTCAAAAAGTATCGGGAAGTAATCACCCAGGACGACCATGATTTGGGATGCATGATAGATGTGATCCACAAGGTTAATACTAGGGAAAATCTGCCAATTAGGATGAGACCAATTTTATGGTTTTAGGCAGCTGAAGCGGTAGTGGAGTAAGAAATCATCAATATAGTAAAGCATGGGCTTTTAGTTCCGTTGTCAAGTCACTGGGTGAGTCTGATTCTTATTGTGAAGAAGAAGGATAGCTCTAATTGGGTGGTGATCAACTATCAGAAGCTGAATAAGATTACAAAGAAGGATTTATATCCCCTACCAAGAATTGACAATGCGTTATATTGATGGGGAGAAGCTAAGTATCTCTCCATAATGGATCCTATATTGGGATATTGGAAAATCGACTTGCCAAGGGAAGGCCAAGAAAAATGCGTGATTATCACCATACAGGGGCTATATCAGCCGACAAGGATGCCATAGGGCCTGTGCAATGCGCCTGTGACGTTCCAGAAGGCCATGGATGCCATACTAAATGGCTTGAAGTTGTCATGCGTCCTGTGTACTTGGACAATATCAATGTGTTCAGTAGGACGTTTAAGACTATTTTCACCACTTGTAGGAAGTGTTTAAGAGACTATTCGCGGCCAACCTGAAGATTAAGCTAAGGAAGTGTCACTTCTTCAAGAAAGGGTTGAAATATCTGGGATTCGTGATCAACTCTAGTGGACTGCAACTGCAAGCCCAGAAGATCAAAGCCATAGAACTAATGGCTATGCCAAAGAGTTTTTAAGATATCCAAGTGTTCCTTGGAATGATCAGATACTATAGAAGATTAATTCAAGATTTTTCCAGAATCGCTGAGCCCTTAACCCATCTGTTGAAGGATCTGAAGAAAGGATTCGTTTGGAATGAAGAAGCACAGAAATCCTTCGATGATTTATTCCAGTATTTGATAAATTCTCCAATTTTATATTTTCAAATTTTTATTGATAATTTACTATAGAACTTAATGCTTTGTTGATGGCGATCAGTGCCATACTGAGCCAAGTAGATGAACTTGGGGATGAACATCTAGTGGCGTATGTGATCCGTACACTCTCAGCCACTAAGAGAAACTACACTGTAACTGAGCATGATGCCTTGCGGTCATTTATGTCTGTACACAGTTTTGGGTGTACATCCATGGAATGCACTTCAAAGTGGTGATTAACCACTCCTTTGTTTGTTGTCTTCACAATTTATGAGAACCAGAAGGATGAATGTCCTGATGGGCATTGAAGTTACAGGCTTATGATTATGAGATTGTCCACTGAGTGGGGGCTTTTCATCAGAATACAGATGGCTTATTGTGGTTACCAATGGTCAAGATAGTATACCAGCAGGTGGATGAGCTATTCCAGATAATGGTCAATGGAGAAATTGGGAACAAGTTCCAAGAAATCCAAGATGCGCTTTAGAAAGTGATGGAAAACACTGAGACCATGGACTGAAAAGTTTTCAAAATAATAATGCGAAGCAATTACTATTCCCAAAGCTGTTGGAAAGAGCAGCTATTGTTCAAGATGCTCATAAGGTTGTCAAGCATGGAGGCCTATGTAAAAAACTGATCATATTTGCCATTATTACTACTGGGAGTCCATCAACTACGATGTTGTGAACTATCTGGCTTGTTGCGTGGAGCTCCAATTGCACAAAACACATAAGAATACAACTGGATACTGACTGGTCCGCCCTGGATTTGCTTGGCATACAGTGTCCATTGTCATGATGGGACTGCTGACAATGAGCACAGGGGGAGTCAAGTACATAATAGTTTCTTATCAATCATCTGATGAGATGGGTTGAGATGAAGGCCCTGGAAAAATAAGATTCTACCAGTACTGTGAAGTTCATCCTAGATCAAGTAATATACTGACATGGATGCCCACAGGTCCTGATGAGCAACAATTGGACATATTTCATGTCTCATGTGATCCCACAATTAAATGAAATAGTGGGGATCCAAGGAGTTGTTTCTGTACCCTACTGACTGGAGAATAATGGACTGGTGGAACGAGTTGATGGGATGTTGGACATGACGCTGAGAAACTGGTTGCAGGAAGAACTTCTGCATGTGGAACTTACCTGAGTTTGGTGATGTTCGCCTACAATAATAGTCATCATAAGGTGACATGAAAAACGCCATTTGAGTTACTATATGGGAGAAAGGCCGCGTTGCTGCTGATTGTATATTTGGTAGTGGAACCAACATTGGGGATGAGTGCTGAGCAGTACCTGAACCAATTGATAAACATCATGATCAAAATCTAATCGCAAGCATTTAATATGACTTTGAAGAAAAGGATATGAGTGAAAACAATGGACGATAAGAACTGACTCAGCTTTAGAAGAATACCAAATAGGCAAGAGAGTTGCCTATTGTGATATTCATGGTTTCAGAAGAAGAAAAAAATTGGATGCATTGTGGTCAGGTCCATTTGAGATTATTGCCAAGACGGCAATGGATGCCTACTCCTACAAGAACCTCTTGGATGAGAGAATAGTAAATTGAGTCCATGCTAAGTATTTAAAGTGATATCTTGAGAATGAAAATAATAATAAAGGAGCTCATGAAGAACCACTGAACCATTAAGTTGGTTATATCCTAATGAAATTAGTTAAGTCTAAAAAGGACTGCTGACCCAAACTAGATGGTTAAGTCTTAAGAAAGTAAGACCTCTGAACCATAGAAAACTGGTAGGTCTAAGTATAACTAGGATCCAGTTTGGGGGGAATAAAATAAAAAGATGGACTGCTGAACCAAAAAAAGGTCAAGTCCCATGGAAAAAAGAAGAAAAAAATAAAAGATTGATAAAGATATTGGAAAGAAGACTATTAAAAAATGCATAGAAAAACTGATATATACTTATAATTTTTATTTTTTTATTGGTTATCCTTGATTTGAGGATGATCCACTTATGTCGCCTCATGGGGGAAGGAGGATGGATTGCAGTAGGAGTAAATAACTTATCAAGATTTATGTGAGATCAGATACTAGTGAGGGCTAGACCTACTCAAAATCAAGTTCATTGAGCAGATGCAGATCCCTGTGAGAAAGCAACTAGGGGAAGAAAAATTGAAATGTTGGAAGATGCCAAACATGATACTCAGAGTGGGGAGGGAAGCAACAGTACAAGAAGAGGTAGTTGGCAAATAACCCTGAGTAATCCTGATATAGTGCTAGAGCCAGAAGTTTGGTCTTGAGTACTTGCCGATGGGCTTTGTCAAGAACACTAGACATATGAGCTGTCAACGAGTAAGGGATACTAGATGGGGGTTGCCAATTCATGCCCCCTATTAAAGCCATCAGTGGAAGATACCAATGGGACATTTCAGAAATGATAATCATACAAGAAGCAAATGTCATTATGCAAGTGATGACTATGAGCTTAACAGAAGCTGAAGCAGAAAGAGCAATGGAAACTGGGAGAGGCTGGAAGCTTTGTGGCCCAACTTTGAAGAACTTGGATAGCAAAGCGAAGAGCATAGGCTGTGATATCCCAATATAGGATGTTTTCAAGATCAGAAGAGTTCAGAGATATGGACAAAGCCTCTGTGACTTGGGCCCTTAATTCAGCATAGGGGAGTTCAAAATGTACACTGTTACTGATGGTTAGTTTGATGGCAAAGACAGCTGGCTTGTAATATTGAAGTAGTTGAAAGAGGAACTCTGGAAGAAAGTCCAATCAGGCGAGGAATGAACAACTGAGAGCGAAGAGCATTGCTTCAAGTGTTTGATGATGTTAGGATTATCTGCAAAAGGAGCTGGATCCAGGAGAGTTTCAAAATCAAACTCAGGAATTGACAATAGAGGGATGATTGGTCACAAGTCATTAAAGACAATTGCTAACCTGATTTCAGTGGGGTTGGTTATTGTTTCTGGTAATTCCATGGAAGGACTAGCTACTGGTACTTGACTAGGAGTATGATTCCTGGAAGGACCATATGAAAGGTTCCGTCGTGCAGATTGACTCATCCACTGGAAGACCTGAAGGTCTTGATCAAATAAGCTATTGAGCAGCTGTTGGTACCAAGATTTGTAATTTGACATATGAACTAGATGAGAGGGGGAGTTGGACTTATATGATAGTTGACATTATGCACTCTGAAAACAATTAAGCTCCAATTTTGGTGAAATTAATCTCAAAATTAATGGGATAAGCTCTCCATAGAAGAATTAAAAATGATATTAGCCAAGAGGTTATTAAGAGAAAATAACAAGGGCAAACATAGATGAGCATTCTTAGTTGGACCACAAAACAAAGATTGACATCAAGAATCTCTTGTTGAGGATGAGGAGAAAATCAGGAAATCAAAGACGCTGGACCAAGAATCCTGAATATGACAGCAGGTCATATGCCCTGATGGGGGAAAACTGTATCCTGGGATTAATATCATCATGAGTAAATCAATCATTCCAGCATGACAGTAGATCATGGGGACTGCGCTCTGAGTAGGTGGTAGCGAGGAGGAAGAGGAGGAGAGCTGCATGCTGAAGGTCGTCCCAAGTAACGTTGAGTACTGATGATTGTACTCCACTTGAACAAATGAAGTATTTGACCAAGTGTCTAAAGCAGTGTCCTCATATCCCAATCTTTTTTACTGGAAATCTAGGCAAGAGGGGGATGTGTTGGGATTTTTGCCCATATTCCCAGATGACTAGATTACCAGGGATTGCTAGGGGATAACTCCCTAATGCGAAGTGAATTAGATATCAGTTGAGCCTGATTTCAGGGTAACTATGTTTTGGGGATTTTAGATTATTTGCCTGGGTCAGATCTGTTGGGGATCGATTCAGATGTTTGCTTAAGATCTCATCAGGTAGAGTTGCCAATAAACAGGGGCATCTGATAGTTGATTAACTATCAGGTGTACCAATTAGGATCAGTCAATCTTCATCACCTAATGATTAAATAATTAAGGAGTAGGTTGCAAGGCGAGTAATGCCACCTGCAACTAGCAAATTGATCAGTTGGTTAACAACCTGCCTTAATGGGTAACAAGTCCCATTACCTAAGAAGGTCGCTTTCCAAATATGGTTGGTTCGCTTGGATTGAGAGGAAAACGTTAGGGACATGTTTTCTGACTCTTTCCATATTAGGTCTCAACGATGTCCAATAACAGAATCCTAGCCAGGATGGGGAAGACCATTGCTGCTAAGACGAGGATGGGTAATTTAATGGCAACGGCTGCCATTTTATTGAGGAGGTGCCAACTGAGGGTTGGGCGCCAAATTCCCTCACTATAAATTCCCTAAAGAATTCGCTAATAAAAAACACACTACGCCACACTTTTGTACACTACTTTACAGACTTATTACCAGAAGACTATCTTAGTATCTTATATCAGAATCCATTTCAAGTTCTATTCTCTCTCAAATAAATCATGCTGTGTACTCTAATTGGGAGACTCTTTAGGATAAAGTGCAAAATCTGATTGGGGATCCAGCGAAGAAGCTGAATCAAATCAGGGATTGCTGCCAATTGTGTGTCACAGAGAAACCATAAACAGGGATCTAAGCATAGATCAAGTTATGTGGTACCAGGGAAAGAATCCCTATTCATAACATCATAAGTATTTTGAGAGGAAATACTGACCAAGAGTTTGACCCAATATTAGTACTTCAATTCAACTATGGATAATAGTCGCCATACTAGTATCAACGATTATATCAACTACTATCATACAACGCAGATAATTGCACAAAACCCAAACCTGCGCAATTAATATATTTATAGGGTTTATTAACTGAGAATAATCAGAAAACCTAAAAAGTTTAACAGATATTATTTCAAAACCTTTTACAAATTATTTATACCACCTCAAGTCAGCTTTTCAAAATATAATAGAAAGCCAGATCAAGCTAAAGACTTTTAATTGCACCTTTTTCCAGCATAATTTGGAATTTTAAAGGACATTTCACATCACAGAAAGGAATTAACCATTATACAATAAGATTAAAGAAAGCTTAAGGTGCTTGAGCTTATGAGTCTCTGAGATATACATCTATACTTAGGAATGATGGGATATTTCCATAAAATTATCTAAAAATTTTGCTCAACTCGCCGAACCTCTTATCCATTTACTTTCCAAAAAACACCATTTGTGAGTATTAAGCAAAATTTCATTTGAAACCATGAAGAATTTGTTGGATAGAAGACTAATACTATGACATTTGGACTATTTAAAGCAATTCATCTTATTACAAATGCCTTTGATTATCCATAGAAGTCATTCTCTTGCAATTGGATGAAGAAGCCATTGAACACCTGATGTCCTATTAGAAACGCTTTAAAAGCTGAGTGAAGTTTACAGCATCATGGAGAAAAAGTGCTTAGCTGTTCTCCTAACAGTAAACCATTTTCAGCCCTTCTTATATGAAAGGAATTTTACAGTTGTTACACACCTGCTTCTATAAAGTGGCCAAATAAAACATGGAAGTACTGACAGGGATATTAACCCGTTGGGATCTCAAACTTCAGCATTATGATATGAACATCATCCATTGAGCTGGAACAAACCAAATGAACATAAATGGAATGACCACATTGCCTATTTTACATTATTACAATAGCGTTGCTGAATGGTTACATTACTCACTCATGAAGCCAGATCCTTGGGAGGACAAATATAAACCAATCAAGAGATGTATAAACAACACATTCGCAATACTAGAGTTTTCAATGGATTATTACAGATTAAAGTCAGAAATGACTGGTTACCTTACTTGCAACCTTCAGTACATGTACCAGTTATAATGGAAGCCCACAATACCTTAGGACATGGAGGAGCCAGAAAAACTTATTAATGATTAAGGATCAATACTATTGGGAAGGATTATTGGACTCTATATATCATGGCTACATGACATATTTGAGAGGACAGACTTTAAGGACAAGGTTGAAAGTCAGGAGGCCAAAAGGGTCAAGTTTCAAGGCTTTCCTGACTTAAAACATACCCTGGACCAACGCTGGGTGCAGGCGAGATATGTCCAGGTTGGTCCTAGAGATGTGCGTAATGCTTGTCCCAGTGTTACAGCCATGACGTTATAACTCACCAGCTACATTCTCAACTCTGATGGTTATTACAGTTTATTGAGGAACAGGGATTCAAAATTCATTCCATTTTTAATATGCTAATTCAGGACGAGTCAATTTATAATAAATAATTTAGTTTGGACAATCCTGAGCTACAGGACCCTGGCCAATGTTAGCATGCACTTATTGGTTTGCTTAGGCTTAGCACCACTTCTGCCAGTTGACAACTCTCCCCACAGTGTTAAATTATGTTTCTGAAAGACCAACTTTCCTTGTTGGTCATCTGGTTTAATAAAAACCCGTTCAATTTTGTTTTCATGTGTATATATTTAGTCCTGTTTGCCGACCTCCAAGAGGTCTAATTTAACCAAATGTATACCATCCTTGCTTGGGCTCATCTGTGCACCGTCCTTATGAGGGTTCTTTTTTTACCCTTTGTTCAGCGTTGGGTTCCGTAGAAGTGGTGTGGGCCCTCGCCCCCCACCTCTTTGGAACTAATGCGTTACAGACACGCTCCTGACTATAGTGGACTCTTTACGCTCACATAACTTGTAAAAAAGCCACATAAGGCCAAGCATAATTAACACATGTGACTCCTCAGCAGCAGTTTCATACCATCAGTTTAGACTTCATAGTCTCTTATCCTGAAACTACAAGAGGGAATTGATGTATCCTTGTAGGGATTGATAATTTCACAAAGTGAGTCAAAAATTTCCTTTCCCACACAGACCTCCAAGGCTACCGCTAACTTTTTATATCAAAATACACTACAAGTCATGGTTTACCCCAGGTCCTTCTATGCAATAATAAAAACTTTACTTCAAGTGTTGTGAGAATACTAACTACAAGCATGAGAAACTCACCTACTATCTTCAGCGCTCTTACAACCCATCAACTAATTGGAATGTAGAGAGAGCATATGGAACGTTAATTTCAATAATATGCAAGATGGCTACTACCAATCCACTACACAGGAACCAATATCTCCTAAGTGAATTGATGTCTTACAAGATAAGTTACCATAAATTATCAAAATGTCACCCTTCAAGGTCTTATATGAAAGAGAACCTGCACCCTGCTTTATTAGCTTCCAAAGTCAACAGCGATAATACAAAAGAGCCTTAAAGTGCTAAATTACCTCAGAAGAGTATACAACTTCAATAAGATGCAATGACGAATCTAGCTAAGATGGTTACAAGAGAAGGTCAAGCATCAAATGCTTCACACTAACCTTTACCTGCTTTTGAGATTTTATATTTAGTCATTGCTATCACATATTGTATAGCTCCCCAAGGGAAATTAGATTCCACTTGATATAGGCCATATTTTATCACCAGAAAAATGGTGATGAATATATAATCAAACATCGATGAATCCCCCCTTGGGTTGGGACCATCTAGTACTAAAAATATATATATATAATCAAAAGGGGAGGATACCCCAGTGGTAGAGTATGACCCTCTGCCCCCTGCCTCCCCAAGTTCAATCCCTGTAGTGAACTTTGGGTAGGGGATGATTATGACTGTGTTGCGTTGTGCACCAATGCCCAGAACTGAGATAGCGAATAGCAAAGGTGGTCCATGGAGTTCCTGGCCTATCACACGCCACGCATGGAGGTTTCCCAGGTTTTATCCTCCTTTCCCATTTTCTTCACTTCTTTTCATTGGTGCGGTATCATCCCCAGGTCAGCCCACCTCGAATAAAACTAAAATTTAAATACATAATCAAGTCTTTAGAAAATGGAGTAACTATAAGCTGCATACATAGCCATTTTGCACGTTGGTACTCTTTTTTCAATACATTTGAAGGAGGTGATGTCAAATATCTGGATATTGACATGATGGGAAGAATATCTAGCATTTGACTACCATTAGAGAATTGATGCCTAGAAAGAAGAGGGTAAAAGTACAATCAATTAATTACACAGAAAAATTGAAGTCAACATGGCTCACATTGACTCTAGGAAATTTCAATGGAGCAAATAGAGCCTAAGATACCCTGAGATGAAATATTGACTAATCAAAATGAAGAATCATCAATATGTCAGATGATCATTTCACTAGGTGGCACATAATGTATTAAATTAATATTTACCTCCAAAAGGTTAAGAATCAAGAATCTACCCAATGATCAACATATTTAGACTAAGTCTCTGTCAGTCAATTACAAGTCCAATATTCTCAGAAGAGCGTTATGGATGAAGATGATGGTAAAATTGGTCAAAGGACCCTAGCCTATTCGCGGTACAATCCGTTGAATTGGGTCAATAATTCTTTAAATATTACAAAAACGCGGCCAAATAGTTTGAGTTTAGGGAGTATAAATATTCTGACTTATTGGTGGAATCAAGGGATCTCTTTCAAGATACTTCCCGCCTTATCATGTCTAGTTCAAAACCAACACATAAGTGGGGACTACCCCTTTTATAGGTGTTTTGGGGCCCCCAAGATGCAATAATTTCTAAAAGGATATTGGTTAAAATATATTAAATTGTTACCCCATTGGTATGTATTGTCGAAAATTAATTCCCCATCCATCATTCAGCCAAAGAGAAGCGAGTTTAACAAGCTTTAATAGGCTGAATTTGCATATTGCCTTATTTGGACTGTAACAAGCCATTCCAAATTTGTCATTAATTTCCCTTGACCCTTGATATAGTTAGGTACTGACCAGTCAGATATTGAGAAAGTTTGTTTTCTTTACCCCACGGATTTCACTAATAAATAATATATAAACCCCAAACGTTTTTTAATAGTCTTTTTTATTTTATTGTAAGTGTGGAAAAAATCCTTTTTTAAATTGTTGGATTTTAAGATCACCAAGCACTAGCGATCCTTTACATCACCAAAAAACTAACATTCATATTCAACTAGAGACATTCAACACATATTTTCTACTTGTTCAAAAAGATATTTACAAAGGCATAATATAACATCGATGCAATCATCTGATAAATAGACTCCCATCTGGATTTTCCCTCTATTGATTTTATTAATCCTTTTCCTTATGGAGCTTATATTAATAATTGAACATATAAAACCCCTTAACTATACTACATCAAAATTACATCAATTTACTATAATTCCTATTGGTACTTGACTTCAATTAGTCCCCTTTTACTGTGCTTACCATAAGGTGGATAATTTAACTGATGGGACCTAAGTGTGACTTAGTATCTTCAAAATAAATAAGAGACTTATAATTAGCTTTAGTCTGCTTCCAGTAAAAACCGTTAGGCTTCTTTGGAACAGCACCATATAGATGCAAAAACGCAAGCTAACACCCACAACGACCATCTTATGGAACACATGCTTCTTCTGCTTTCAGCTGTGCTTCATAGATGAATTGGTCGCTTTAATTACTGAGACTTTCTCATGCAATGGGACAAGCTTGAGCGTAGTAGAAGATGCTTCTGGCAATAAGATAGATGAAAATCCACCCTTTTGGGGTAGAGGCTTCTGTGGATAGCTTGTTTAATGAATAAGGTTTAAAAGCCCATGGGCTGGTGAAACAAAGAGGTAGAATGGACAACAATCAAGTTGGATGCACTCCTGCATAATCAGAAGAATACCTTGCAATTAAAGCCGCAGACTGTCATGAAGTAAAAAAATCTAGAGATAAATGGGGGATAAATGAAGCAGACGACAAAAAAGGTAATAACATTCCCAACTGGGGGAAAAGATGAGCCTATCATGAGAGAATCAACCAAGAATTTATCTAGTATAAGGGAAAATTTCAGGAATGGGTATTTTAACAGAAAATGCTGCCTAACACAAAAATTTATTCATCACTAGTGCCAACTTATAACAGGACAAAGCTTGACTAGCAAAGAAAAGTAACCTAAGTTCCCAATAGAATGCTTTAATGATAGATTCTATTAGGTCACTATCATTAAAGGCTTAAAACACAGCAGATACCCTGGTACATGTACAAGTAATATGAATGTCTTGTAATTTCAATCCCCCATCAAGTGAAAAATGATGTCATGCGTGAACTGTGCCCCTAATTAATTTAAAAGGACTCATCATCTGAAATGAAAAAGGCAATAAACTTATCTCTTCTTTGACCAATGACTGACAGTCAGCAGTAATTATAGGCAAATAAAGCAGTTGGACATAAGAAACATGGCCTCTGTAAAATATAGCCCTTGATGAGGCTCCTGCCCCTTTGTAGCTGCGCCACAAGTTTATAAAATGAAGCATTTAGAATATTAGATAGCCTGTGAACTCAGGAAGGAGCTCTTTAAGATAAATGATGACTTGAGAGTCCGCTACAAATGCATTGTCTTCAGTAATGATATCAGGAAAGTTAGGCAGTACTATAGAATCTGTTAGGGCTTCCAATATATATATCAAGATTGGGCGAAATATTGATAACCCCAAATTTAAGTAATTATGAAAATTTGATTTTGTTTTAAAGTTGTGTCAAAGCCAAATTGATTTCCCAAAACTTTTTTTAAAAGATAAAGTAGTAGGAATACTATAACTACATGATATACAATTTAGAACTAGATCTAAAAGTAGATTAGTAGAATTAGAAAAATTGTACTTATGGAGGATATAAACAAAAAAACCAAAAGTTGGTGATAATATGACCATCAAAAAATAAAATTCTATAAACCTGACAATAACATATTAAGTTTGGTTAATTTTCTTGGATTAAGACCGCCTAGTATTAAAAAAAGAAAATATATAATGATATTTAAATTTTTAAATTTATTGCGGGGAAGGCTGACCATGGGATGGACACTTCCGAATATGACTCAGACGAGACAAAACTCAGTACCAGGTGAGGCACCCCAGAGAAGCGATGCTATCTCTTGTTGCCAGCGGGGACGCCACTTATGGGAAGGGGGAGTGAACGTGTGTAGGGGGCGTAGCCACTATTGAGCACGTGTGGAGGAAGGGGTCTGATTTGATGAACCAGACTGGGAACCAGGAGGAGACCAGCTGCCAGCGACGTGGTGGGAGATATCCAAACATCCACGCTTGAAAGTGATCCACCAAATGAGACTGGAATCTGTGGACAGCTTCAGGGAGGGTGGGGATGGATCCGGCGATGGCATCCAAGACAATCGTGTGGATAGTCCACATGGCGATTGCAACCACCAGAGCACGAAGGGAGGGTGGGAGGGGGGAGGCCATTGATGAAGCAAACATATCTCTTGACAGACTGAAGGGATGATTGATCCTGGCCTAGCAGACGTTGGACTTCGCGCCATATTACTTTAGAGGTGGGGCACTTCTCCAGGCGGTGAAACAGCGTTCCATACTGGCCACACACGACACAGGATGAGTGTAAAGCATTAGAGCGCTCAGCTGTATGATACACCCGCCTCAGGCAGCGCCACACATGGGAACGGACTTGAGGCTGCAACAGAGGATGGTGTGCGTATTTCCAGATAGTCTTTTGGGTCTCAGTGGAATAAGGGATGTCCACCATGTCCAGGTAGTCCACCCTGGATAGGACTTGGGGTCGAATGGGGATCACGCCATCATGGATGGGTAGCCCCTGTACCTCTTGTGTGAACTGAGGAGAGGGGCGGCCTCTTTGGGTTGTATGTCCACTAATATGAATTCTCCACTCTGCGCTTCGCATGGAGAGTAGGATTCGTTTGTAGTGGGTTTTGGTCCCATGAGGACCTGTGGCTGATGTGTGTGATGCGAGGTATTTCATCAGGGAGTGGGGGTTTGATGGATTGTTGAGGCCCAAGGCTCGGGAGAAGTTGGAGCAGGCCGCGCGGGACCAGTGTTGGGATGGGAGTGTAGGAGCAGTGACGGCCGTAATCCAGGTGCCTAAGATTTTGGTGGCATGGGCTTTGAAGTCAAGTAGGCCCATGCCACCATGATGATGAGGGCCAAACATGACCTCTAGCCGTACTGGTGGAGGGCGGCCTGACCAAAGCCAACCTTGTAGCAAAGCATACAGGGATTTGAAGAAGCTTGGGGAGAAGGGGATGGCGTGGGCTCCAAACCAGACTTTGGATAGGAGCATAGAGTTGGCAAGAACAACCCTGCCAGTGAGGGTAGTAGGGTGGGCTCTGAGAGAGGCGATTCGCTTCGTCACGTTGTCCAGTATATGGCCCTCCATTACTGCTGACGCGTATCCTCCTGCCTCCAACCACACGCCCAGATGGCGTACCGGTCCTATGGTAGGTCGCGTCACAAAGGGGAGCACCAGTGGAGCGGTGTGTTTGAGTTAGTAAGGCGTGGACTTGGGCGAGCAGCTGGGCTGGGTTGGGAACTACTTGCTGGGGCCCAGCAGTTCTGAAACTGACCAAGGAGGATGATTTCGGTTTTGGAGGCGTTCAGTGCCGCGTTGCTTACCCGGGAATATTCCTGGATGAGGGCTTCAAGCGCGCGTGCATCTTTATTATTAGACACCCCCACCACGCAATCATCTGCAAATGCCATCATCTTGACTGGGGTTTGGCCTGGCACATGGACCCTGGTGAGTTGGGCATTCACATTTTGCAGTAGTGGGTCAAGGCTGAAGTTGTATAAGAGTGGGCTCAGGGGGTCCCCTTGTCGCAGGCCCCTTTGAGGATGGACTACTTTTGTTAGGAAACCTGGGCTGCGCACAGCCATTGTTGCAGATTCCGTGAGCAGCATCACCCAGTTAATGAAGTGGGGAGGTAGGCGGAATTGTTGGAGGCAGGCCCTAAGGTATTCCCAGTTTACTCTATCATAGGCCTTTTGTTGGTCCAAGAATACAAGTGCCCCAGAGGCTGTGGACTGACACACATTAGCCACAGAGTGCACGTTATCCCAAATCGACCTTCTGGGGATGAAACCAAATTGTTCTGGAGAGATGGTGGCAGATGCTACAGTCCCTAAACGGTTAGCCATGATTTTTGTTAAAATTTTGGTGTCTGTGTTTGTTAGAGAAATGGGGCGCCAGTTGGCTAAGTCTAGCCTATCCCCTTTCTTGAAGAGTGTGACTGTAAAAGCCTCATGTCCTCCTGGTAGGAGGCGCATTTCCAACAGGCTTTGGTTGAGTGAGGCTAGCAGCAATGGGGATATGTATTTAAAATATTTTTTGTAGAACTCATATGGAATGCCATCTGGGCCTGGGCATTTTTGGTTTGGCGCACCGCGAATGGTAGTCCATAATTCGTTTGGAGTAATTAAATTCATTATTTCTGGGTATCAGAAAATGGTGCGGATATGAGCTCTGTCGAGAAATTCCGCCATTTCGGCCAGCTGAATTGGTTCAGCTCGGTATAACTTGGAGTAATATCTTTGCGTTTCAATTACCACTTCAGCCGGTGTGTCCACAATAGAATTATCTGATCTTTGCACCTGTGTGCAGGCCACGCTCTGGCGTGGTGCAAAAAAATTTTTGAAGAAGTATGCGGTGCACTTGTCGCCTTTAGTGATGCGTGTGGCCCTGTATTGGACACAAACCCAATGTTTGTGTTGCCTTTCAAGTGCGTTGAGGTGGGCTGCTGCCTCCGCCCACTTCTGGCCCCATGCAGGGCTATATCCTGAGGCTGGAATGTTGGACTCCAAGTGGGCCAATTCCACCAGCGCGTGCGATATAACTGCCAATGTGGCTCGTGAGCGTCTGGATAAGAGATGGCGATAGTGGCGGATGGTGTCTTTTTTGAAAGTTGCCCATGTGGAAATGGGGTCCGCGCAAAACGGTGCAACAAACAATTTTGCCAAAGTTGCCTCTTCCACCCACATGGAAAATCCTGGTGACGCAAGCTCTGGGGGGCAGATTTTGCACCAATGTGGGGCCTTTGCAACTGTGACAGGTAAGTGGTATGTTATCGAGACCAGTTGGTGGTCGGAGAATTCTATTTTCGTTGTTTTGAAGTGGGAGATGTGGGGTTGGAATTTCGCCGGTGCTAGAATAAGGTCAATGCGGGTCATGGACCTTAATTGGCCGTTGTGGATGTGGGGATGCGTCATGTTTTTGAGCAGTGGGGCATGTTGCAGCAGCGCATCCATTAACCCAAGGGTGGCTTTTAGAACGTGTAGTTCTACATGACCCTGTGGGGCATGGGGTGAGGGCGGCCACCGGTCCGTTGGTGAGGTTAGCCAACAGTTCATGTCACCAATTAGGAAAGAATCGGGGGTAGCGGGAGGGATTTGACCGATGAGAAAAATTCCCAATGCTCTTGTGCACCGTTTGGGGCGTAAATGTTGACAATTGTGTGTGCAACATCGGCCCATGAGAAGGTGACAACGAGCACTTAGTCATTTAGGAATGTTTCTGAAGATGTAAATTTGAAAAAATTGTTTTTCCAAATTAGCACCCCACAGTGCTTCGACCAAAAGGATAGGGATGGTAGGAGCATTGTTTTCCAAGCATCCTCGGAGCCTCATGGACAGTGGGTTTCCTGGATGGCCAGGATATCCACGGGTAAATTATTTTGTAAAAAACTCAGTTTCCTAGCCTGGGATGGGGAGGCCTTGAGTCTGGCGATATTCAGCGTCCCTAGAGTGAAGGTTTCCCCCATTGCACCTTAGGTGTGAGGGGGTGGGCCCCCTGGCCCACCAGCCTCTTCCAGGTCCCCACGGGCTTTCACAGCAGTGTGGGTATTAGCAGCAACGCTATTGGGGTTTTTGTTAATTTTTGCAGAAAGAGTCGCGTTGGCTTTGGCCTTCGCTTTTTGTTTTCCTGACGTTGAACGAATTTTTTTTGTGGTGCGGATAAGTTCGGTGCACCGTCGAGTGGGGCAAAAAAAATTTTTTGGTTGGGATAGGTCCCAAGTCAGTTTCAACTGGGGCTTGGGTGCAGCGATTGGGTGAGATTGAATCTCCCATCGGATCCTCAGATTGAGTGGCCCATTCAGCTTGGGCCTCCCAATCTGATTGGGTGATGGATTCCCGAGTTGCTTCTGCCACAAAGGTCTCCATGTCCTCCTGGCGTTGTGAGTGTGGGATGGTGGTGGTGACCTTGGCCGCTTCCTTGGCCGCGGTCCTACAGGCCTGCTTGGCCTTTTTCCGCTCCTGTGGGGAGATGGGCTTTACCAATAGGTAGCAGCCTTGTGCTCCCCATGGGAAAGCCTCTTTGGTGCTTGCAGTTGGTTTGTAGTGCGCCTCTCCGCTGGCCATGGCCGCCGAGGGTGCTCTTGGAATGTAACGCACTCTTTAATGGGGCACGCGTGTGCCTTATGGCCAAACGCGTCACAGTGGGTGCAAATGGGGGGCACGCTGTCCACGGTTACCCAGAATGGGTGGGTGGTGTGCCCTGCAATGTCAGTAAAGGTGGAGTGCGGGATCTGGGTTAGGTCCTTCATGATCTCCTCAGTTGGGGTCAGAACTGCAATGGCTTTGCCGGTGCACAGGTGTGGCATCAGCGTGAAACGTTGCATTTTGAAAGATTGTATTTTGCCATATATGGCGAGACCATCTTTCAGGTGTTGCTCCAAAATGTCACATTTTACCGTAGTAGGCAAAAAGTCAAACGTGAGGAAAATTTGGTTTGATTTTGTCCATCTGGTGCGTTTAGTTTTGATGACCCGTTGCCCTTCGGGATGTCGACCACTACGCGCACCACTGCAGCCTCATCTGCTGCTATTTTGCTTTCAAAATCTAGGTCCAGCCAACCGCGCAACATGGAGTGAGGTGCAACGTACACCGCGGTCAGGAAAATTCTGTGTACATCTTCACAAAATTTTTCCCATAGGGCTGTATTTTGAATGTCCAGATACACACAGACTCTGAATTCCACCGACAAAAGTGGCTGGGAATGTGGCATATTGATGTACTGGTTGCATCGTGCTTGCCACGCGAGTATCTCTGGGGAAATTGTGACTGCCAGTTTTTTTAGATTTTTTTCTATTCCGCCAGATTCTCTGGGGCGTTTTTGAACGTTAGAGGCCGCAGGCCTTCCACCTGCTCCTCTTGCCTTGCTTGCCCAACTGCTCCCAGACATGGGTGCAGACTAATCCCCTCTATGAGATTATCAAACTAGATTTAGTCTTGAATTGAATGGGTTGCAAAAGTGTTTGCAACGAGAAAGAAAAGTTTAAAATATATAATGATGTTTAAAGGAGAATTAATAAGGAGAAAAACTAGTACAAAGTCAATTTTTTCATATTTCCTTGCAGTCAACAAGAAAATATAAGATTAGGAATTTTCACTGTAATTTCTATTATTTATTTAAGATTAAGAGGCTAACAGGTACCATTATTATAATTACAACATATTTCATAGGGATGATCACCATGGCACTTGGTCATATGTCCCTCCTCCAGCTGTTCATAGAAATCTGAGCATATTGTTGAGGTAATTAATTAATATCATGCCAAAGCTGAAATAGTACTTCTCACAACTCTCAAAATTGCAGAAACAATGAGACCTACCTAAAGTCTTCTCTTTTCTCTTGCTACTAACTTGACATACCTTCCAGACTAGCTCCTCTACTTTTTCACTGGACACTTTCCTCATGAACCCAGTCAAGTATTTTATGGGATAAAAACTAAAAAATTCCATACCAGGCCCTGACAGATTGTCTGCCTAAATATTTTGATTTAGTAACCTAAGCCCCTCATCTTTTGATGTTGTAGGTCATCTTTTATGCTAACGTTATTGTTCACAAATTACTAACAAAAGGTTTACTGACTAATAAGGAAAAGATTTTAAAATTCTGCATCTCAATTAAAATTGTTACAGTCAACACTAATGGGAGTGTGCCAACTTTAGGAGGTATTTTCCAAACATGAGAAGATGACTCTTGTAGATGTAAAAAAGGATTACTTTTGCTGGGGTTACATTATAAGACCTAACCAGAACAATACACTGATGCACCCATAAAAACCTTGCTGTAGGAACACTACTAACAGGAGATGCTTTATAATGCCTTACTTAAGCATTGGCAAAAGATGAAGCCTTATTCATATACTATGTAGCCTTTAAGGATGACTATTGGAAGTTTAGAGCCCATAAAAAACAGCGTACAGTCATTATTGAACCTGATAAACTTGCCTAAGGGAATCTGACACTTATCAAATATTTTCAAAGGTTCCATGGCCTAGCAGTATAACAAACAAGGCTTCCAAATCCTTGCACATTAACTCAACATATAAATACCTATGCTATAAGAGTGTTTTTAAATTGAACAGTGTAAAAGGTAAGGGTCAAGGTGACATTCAATTAATTTGGATTTATTAGATATTGGCTAACATGATGGCCTGGCGGCAACTTTGGAAAATAGCCATAAGGTTGAGGTTTATATATGGTGGCTACTCTTACAAGCCCTAGTCACCTCTATGGACCCAAGGAGTATGAACTTACTGGCAATATGCACTTACAGGTGTCTCTGAGAGTGGCTAGTAATCAGGTTGAGGTGCGGGGGATTGCAAGTCCAGACTTGACCTCTAGATTGGCCTCCCTCCCTCTGAGGTCTGGAGTTCATGGCTTATTATGTTTCAATGCCAATAGAAGTTGTCCAAATGATTCCATTAATGGTGTTTGCCATCCTGGGTTTATTCTGAACCAATTAAATATTATATGATAAAAATAATGAGTGAAATGGTATTTCATTTATATGCCCTATCTGGCGAGGGACTTACCAAATAATGGGAACGTGAAAAGAAGACCAGAAACAGGATAAAATTCCAACTTATAAGCATTAAATTAAGGACTGACACTATAAACCAAATTAATTAATTAAAATAATGGTTTTTGGGGGTGGAAGGCGAGTCAGTAAGGGCGTACAGCTACCAACCTGAAGGTTGTGGGTTTGATTCCCACCCTTTGCACATTGATCGGGTGCCAGCCAAAGGAAGCTATTGGCAGTTAGTAGGTCTAATAACACGAAAACCTTACCCATGACGTAAATAAGAAAAATTTGAGTCCTGATCCAGAGGTGGAAAAACTTTCTTCAATGGAGTTGACCCTGTTCAGGTTTCATGTCATTTCTTTCTTTTGTAATGCCTGTCCCCTGGTCAGCTTGTCTTGGTTATATAAAAAATAATGGTTTTCTTAGGCGTGGAATCCTTAACATCTCCCATATCATTCTGGTGGGATTAAGACCTAAATTTGCATTATTTTATAATAGAAAATTACAAAATACCGCAGTTATTATAAAAGCACAAAGTGAACACCATTACTACTATTTTGACTTTTAGGAGTTGATGAATGAGATCCATCCTGTAACATTATTCTTTACAAAGGGAAAGCCCCTCAAGCGTCCCTGAGCTTAGGCAATATGAGAGTAAATTTCCTGGTGGGCGACCTTTCTCGCAATGAAAGTAGGGGGAATACAGATAATAAGTCCAAGACTCAGAGAAAAACTCAAAGCTCCCCTTGAAGGTCCACTGACAGTCGCAAGAGGCCTCAACCATTAGTGGTCTGATTGGCAACCCCCAACCTCCCCCACCACCATTAGAGGACAGCAAAAACTGCTGGTGAAGGCAATGGGGTTAGATTTTCTTGGGATATAGATTATCCCCTTATAATGTGAGCTGGTAGGAACCACAGCTCAATAAGGAAAAATGGAATTGAGAGTAGTAATGAAAAAGGCTCTTAATTCTTGCACATAAACTCAACATATACATACCTACGTTAGAAGAGATTTTCTTTAATCAAACAGCAGAAAAACCCCAATTGAGGCTGAGGTTTAGAATGGTGGAAAATAATCCTCATGGCCTTTAGTCACCTTCATGGACCCAATAATATGCACTTACTGGCAATTTGCACTTACAGTAGTCTCTATTGGTGGCCAGTAATTAGGTTGAGGTGTGGAGGTTGCAAGACCAGATTTTTCTCTAAAATTGACCTCTCTCCCTCTGAGGTCTGGAGTTCACAGCTTACATCACATTAATGCCAATAAAATATTGTCCACATGATTCCATAAAAATTATTGTCCAAACTGAGGGTAAACTGAATTAATGAAATGAATAACAATAAAATTAATAATGAACAAGATGATGGTTTATTTAGATGTGGCTTTTTAATGAGAGACTTCTCAAATTATGAAAAAATGGATAGAGAAGACCTGAAATGAGATAGAATTCCAACTTGAGAGCATTGAATTAGGGACTGCCAGAATATAAACTAAACAAAGAGTAAAATAATAAATCTACTTTAGGCATGGAAATCCAAATGATTCCCATATTGTTCCAGTGGGTCAAGGCCTTAATTCAAATAATTTTATGTTGATAAATTGCAAAATACCACATATCATTAATTTCAATCTGGTGTAATGTGACCATTATTCCTACTATCTTGATATTGTAAAAAATTGATGAACAAAATCCATTTTGTTACAATACTACTCACTAAGGGCAAGTCCATAAGCCTCCCTGAGCTTAGGCATTGTGAAAGGGAAATCGCCTGGTGGGTGACCTCTTTACAATGGGAGGTAAGGGGGAATACCTATAGAAGTCCAAGGGTCACAGAAAGAATTAAAGCTCCCATTGAAGGTCTACTGGTGGGCACAAGAGGCCTCAACTTCCAGCGGTCCAATTGGCAACCCCCAACCTATCCCTCCACCTTCAGAGGCCAACAAAAACTGATATGGAAGGCGATAGGGTTAGATTTGCTTGAGATAATTGTCATCCCCCTATCTTGATGCTGGCAGAAACCACACCTCAAAAAGGAAAAAATAAATTTAGTTTAATGTAAGAAACAAGGCTCACAAGTTATTGTACTCAGATTTACATATACTTACCTATTCCAAAAGAGAGTTTTTTTAATCAAAGAGAAGAATAGGTTTCAAGAAGATCTTAAAATTCATGGCATAAACAATACTCATAGGTAGGTTCAAATTATGATATATTTTGTAGTATCATAATTTTGCACACAGAGCAATAAACACACAAAATATGCACTTACAGGACAAGTGCAGTATACATAATATGTTGCTGACCTCTTTCACCTGGAGGTTTCACATTGCTGTTCTCAAATGGTTCATTAACCCTAGCTCTAATGCAGGTCAAGGTACGGTGGGAAATCACACCAATACAGCTTTGAATTGTCTGTTCCTACCAAATAAAATGGGATAATTCTCAAACAGCAGCCTAAAATTCTAAAATGGAGAGAGCCCCAGGTACCCTCATTACTGTATTCTCCAGTACCTCCTATTATGCATCTTGATCATTATGCGCAAATGCACTTGCAACGTTCCAGAACTTGGTTACCTCCATTCCCAACCACATTATATCTATAAATTAAAAAGAAATGAATTTTAAATGTGAATCCCAAGTTGGAAACCAGACATATGAAAAATGGGCTTTATTTTGAGAGGAAATAATGAGAAAATTTCAGGTGAGGAAAGGAGGAACTGATATAAAACTGAAAAATGATAGCCCAGGAAAGAGCTACATGAACATATATAATTTAGGCATCAAGAAAGCCTAACAAATGCTGGCATCCCAGCAACTGTTCACTGGTGGATTGGGGAAACTTATATATACTAAAATTCTTCTGAAATATATAAATTTTAATTAAAAATATCCAAATTTGCTTTGACTTGACAACTAAGTCATGTCATAGAGTTAGTATTGCAATTGTCAGTGTAGTTTTTTCCTAAATCCCAACATTAAGAAAATTCATGTACAATTGCCAATTGTTACAGGGATCTGAGGCTGATTGATGAAGAACTATCTGTCATGTACTTTCATCAAGGGCTTCTCACTATTTGTGGAACTTGATGCATCATCTCCCTTTACAATAACACTATACCGTGTGTTGAAGTTGGTAAAAAGCTTGGAAGTTGATGTTGGGTCCCTCAAACGTGCAACTTCAACCATCCCTAGCAAATAAATTCCTAGAATGAGTACCAAAGAGCTCAAACTACACATTTCAGAACTACTATGTTTATATGTCACCAACATGATCAAGTCTCTTGTAGTTGCCCAAATAAAACACAATTAGACCCCTTAACTATGCCTTTTATAAACAATTATACCCAGTATTATCCTGTTCATGATTCTAGAAATTATTAATAATTTAGTGGAAAATTTTGAGGCAATGCAGTTTTTGGAAAAAATTACATTTTCCTGGCAATTGTCTTGCAAATCATCTGGGTCTAAAGCAAAAGAATAATAAAATATTCCGTTAATTTAGGGAATGTATCAATTAAAAAAGCATATGAATGATTAATATTATGAGTAAAAAATAAAAAATTTATATTAGATTACTTATTCTGGAACCTGGACAACACACCCAGATCAATGATCTTAAGTTACACTTAACTTTGTGATCAAAGTCAGTGACATTGTAGTAGAGGAGAAGTCAAGGTTACTCCTGTCAATTAGTCAAAAGTTTCCTTTAATAGCACTACTAGGAGAAATTTTTTACAAAGTATCAAATTTTCATATGTAATAAAGTAATTATGAGTTTTATTCAGCCATGAGATAATTTATTCAGCAAAGATCTAGCAAAAAAAATTCCTAAATCATATAAAATTTAACCATTCCATAGACCTTCTACCTAGTACCCAGCCAGCTCATAGTCCTGTCTAAAGCTGTAACCAAAAGGACAGTTTTTTATAAAGCAATATACTGAAGAAATGTTACATAAGCGTTATATACTAGTTTACTAATCTCTAAGTTCCTCTCCAATGCTTTGTGCTTAAAAATATGGAGAGCTTCAGCCATGTGTTGATTACCTGCGAACAAATAGCATCACTTTCAAGAATCCTTATCTTATACATAACTCAGATGAACTTAGTGACCAGTTGACAGGAGAAATTTTTCTAAAGTTAGTTTAAGGAATGCTTTTAATCAAATCTGTATATGTGAGGATGTTAATGGTAGACTGCTTTTAGAACCTGCTATGATTTATTTTAATACTTGGTCATGCCCTTTGGGCTTTGTAATGCACAAAGCATATTTATACGTTGATTAATACATTACTGAAGACTTAGAAAAATGACTTCTGTTTTGCATATCTTAATGATATATTATTCTTCAAAAAAGATGGTTGAATACCATAAAGAACATGTAAAAAAGTATTCCAACGATTGGCTGAGAGCAACATCCATGTAAAGCTATTGAAATGAAAGTTTTCCAGGCTGAATTTATTTCAATGATATGCTTTTAATACTTAAGGATCTTCCATGACTGAGGATAAAACTGAAGCAGTGACTTCCTGGCCAAAACCTAAAAACATAAAAAGAAGTTAGTCATTTCCTAAGCCTAGCCAATTATTGCAGAGACTTTATCAAGCACCTCTCTCACGTATCTCTTTACAATTTTATATCAGAAAACATAAGGTTACATTGACAGAAAAAGAATAGGCTTCCTTTGTAAACTCAAGTCTGCTTTTGTTTCTGTGGCTATACTGGTTATTCATAATTTAAAAAGTTCACAAATCTTGGAGACTGATGTCTCAATTTTGCTGTTAGTGAAATTTTATTTTAGGAGGGGAATATTAATAAGCTACATCATGTAGCTTATTGAACAAAATGACCCCAGCTGATAGAACTATCTAACATTATATAGCACTCCCAGATAATATTAAGGCACTTTTTCATTGACATAGATATTAATGTGGAGCATAACATTTTGGAGAAGATCTCCATAGACCACAAAAATTACCGCTTATCTCACTAAGTCACAGCTGGTAAATCAGAGACAAGCCCAATGTTTACTGATCTTAGCTGATAAATGATTTTGAGATTGAGTACAAACCTCAGAATGTCAACATAGCACCAGATTCTTTAAAGTGAAATCCAGATCACATACCAAGTGAGGCTGTTATTAGATAACTTTTTATACAGACTCTTTTATACAAGAAAATTCTCCCCAAGCCCTGATAATATAACTATCTACTAGATAAAGTGAAGTACTTTTAGCTTAATCTAATTAATGATTTGAAATTTTATTTAATTAAGGACTTATCACAGAATTTGGACAGAACCTAATATGATCAGAACTGTTATCTTAATGTAAAAAATTTTTATTTAAAGGCCGCCCATAAATCCCCTAAAGGCCCTTTGAATCCAGAAGCCTTTGAAAACTATCATACCGCCACAGCTTGAGTTTCATGGTAAATTTAAGACTATTAAATATATATCGTCAGTACATCTGGCCTAACATGAAGAGTGGCATTGCTATTTACATAGGAAATTGTGAGTTTTGTGGTCACACCAAGCCAAGAAGAACACATTAATAAGGATTACTTCAACCTTTAGCAATTTATCAGAGACCATGATAATCTGACTCCATGGGCTACAATGTTTGACTTTTTAAACTTTAGAGAATTTGTTCTATATTGGTAATAATAGATAAATCTCGCTCAAAATGGTATAAATCATACCTACAACCAAAAACATAGCAGCTCAAGAAACGGAAACCTTATTCATGTTGTATATGTTCTTTCATCATGGCATTCCTATGAAGGTAGTATCAGTATGAGGCCCTTAGTTTGCTTCTAATTTTTTGGAGACAAGTAATCGATAATCTGAATATCAAAAGGGTTTTATCAACTACATGTTACCCCCATTTTGATGGCCAGATGGTTTGTGTAAAACAGATTTAGAACATTACCTTAGGCTATATCAATACATGCAAGGACAATTGAGTGGATCTGCTTCATATGGCCCAATTTTTTTAGATTAGTCATGAGCACAGTTCTAAATGTATGTTACCCTTCAAAACTAATTATGGATATGATCCTACTTGAGATCCTTCTATCTAAAGATGATTTTGAGAACCCTACTGGTCAATACTAGATTATCCATATGATGAATACTTACTATAAATGTAAATGGAACCTTGTAGAAACTCAAAAAATAAGGATTTTCATGACTGAAATAGTAGACCTAAAAAAGCGTTAAAATTTAAACAAGGTATCTACTTAGGTGTTTGAAAATATGAATCAATGTTTAAAACGCAAGTTGGCTCATAGGAGAGTGGGACCATACCTAATGACTGAAATAATTGGTAACATGGTGTATCAGTTAAACCTTCCTAAATCCTGATAACTACATAATGTCTTGCACCAAGCCTTTTACAAAAAAAGGGTACACCCTCATTACCCTGCTGGGATCCTAGCACTCTGTTGTTCACAGATGCTTTTGGAACAAGATTTAACAACATATCAAATGCTATAGTATTGAAACTTTCAACAGCTGTTTAAGATTTTGGGGGAAGTAGCCACAGGTTGATTATATTTTAATAATTTTAATCTAGGGATTATATCATCACTTTTGATGGGTAAAACAAGCAATCCACTATTAAAATAATGCCTCTCAGTAGTTATGGTACTCAGAGGCTAAAAATGAGAGGAGCAAAAAAATTGAGTTATACAGATGGTACCTCAAATTAAAGAATGATGTTCAGCCTATCAAAACTCTCTAAAATTCTTTTCGCCTCAATAAGGCTTAACTTTAGGTGTTTTTGACATCAGGGATGTTGATTCCATGCAGTAATGACTTAATAAAATCTATCCAATCAGTCGTCTTTAAAACATTTTTATCTCAGCTGATTACAGAATTGACTAGTGTTTGATTGGCAGATAAAAGCAATATTTTCATCCCTGGAACCCCTTTCAGGTATATAAAAGGGGGTTGTTTTCTCTTAGGAGGTAGAACGAAATTCAAGTACAGCTTGGGCGAACTTCCACATCAGTTCACCTATTCTTCCAGGGGTGCAAAGTAACCTTGTTAACTCAATCCAAGCTATTTGCCCAAGGGCTAGGAGTTAAATTAATACTCTAATCTAACTGATTCCGCCAAGAATTAGACTGGGGATTATTAGTAATAATTAAATAATTTGAAACCAGGTCATTATTCTCAACTAGTTGAACTTCTATTTATATGACATTACCCCCTTTAAGCATGGTAGGAGGAGAATATGGGTGTAAAACCGTCAATGCACTCTGTTTATAGTGACTTCAGGGCAAGAGCTTTGAGAGAAGACTCATCGCCCCTCTTATATGTGACCACAAAAGGCCCTTCCCAAATGTACCCAATCTTCTCACTTCTGGGATTGATGCAATTATGGTAGTATAAAACCAAGTTTTTTATTTGAAAAAAGAGCAAATGTGATATGAGCTCATTAGCTGCTTTTCTCTATTTAGTGACGCTTTTAGCTAAATTGGTCATATCATCAGATTGTAGCCCTGATGTGTTGGTCCAATCCCCTTATAGCCTTGTCAGGATCATCAGTCCTAGCAGCAAAAGACACATTTTAGCTAAGAGTGAGGGTATCCAAGGTTCTCAACCATATAAAACATAGAAAGGAGACATTTTAAGAATCCAGTGATAACTGATACAATATGCCATAAGGGCACTAGGAATGAACTGATCTCAGTTTAGATGGTCCAAAGTAGCTTTTTTTAATATGGATATCTTGGTTTAATTTGCTTTTTCTACGGTACTTTTCATAGAAGAATTATAGGGGGCCAAAAAGAGTTTTTGTGCTCCCATAGAGGTAGCCAGAATATTAAACACTCTAAAAAATGAAATTTCTTTCACTTCACCAAGTAGAACCTGAGGGCAACCTTGGCAGGTGAAAATATACTAATGAATAAAAGTTGTGTTAGCTTTGGCAGTTTGATCTGGGAAAGCCACAGCTTAATCCATTTTGTAAAGTTATCAATTCCTACTAGCATGTAGCGATTCCCGCTGGTAGTATGGGGCAGGGGACAAACCATATCTAAGCTTATTGTGTGGAATGGCTGTTGGGAGGTAGTAGGTTGATAAAGATATTTGGTCTTGAGACTGGATTGCTTTTTGAATGTTATGCAGGCATCCAGGAATTTAATAATGGTTTTCATAATTTCCTCTCAATAGTACCAACTTCTAATCCATTTATAGGTTTTTCACGCTATGCCATGCCCAAGGGTAGAGTGGGCCTCTATGATAATCAGTACTCATTACAAAGGTCAAAGATAGGGCAAGTAATTGACCCCTGCCTTTCTTATATATCTTCCCACTCTCCACATTGGTGTTGCAGGAGTGTCGCACTAGCATTTTTAATAGTTTCATCCTCATTGTCTCAGGCATCAGGGGTCATAAGGAGGTTATGTAATCTCTCTGCTTCACTATCATCTAATTAAATGATAAACAAACAAGTCTACCCATTGACAATCATATGTCATGTTCCAGCTCAGTGTTTGATCTTCATATCATAATTTTGGAGCTTTAAGGCCCAATGAGCCAGTCATCAGGTAGGAGCCCTGATATTTTGTAGCCAATTTAGGGAATCGTAGTTGATAAATATGGTAAAGTAGTTCCATATAAAAATTGCAAAAAGACTTTACTGCAAGTAAAATCAAGACACTCATTTTCTGTGACGCTATAGTTGCATTCAGCTTCTGAGAGAATCTTGCTTAAATTTGAAACTGGATTATCCACACCGTTTTCATCCAATTAATCCAGGATGGCTCCAACAGCATAAACATAGGCATCAATAAACAATAAAAAAAGCTTATCACAATCCAGGTGGAATAAAGTAGAAATGTATTGTTAAATTTTTTAGCGTCTCAAATGCAGTCTTTTTTTCAGCACCCCAATGAAAAAATGTTTATTGCAAATAGTTGAATAAGAGGCTCACTGAGAAGGGCGAACTTTGGGATGAATTGATGATAATACCCATCATACCCAGAAACACCTGGATATCTTTCAGGTTTTGAGGAGGAGGCATTTTTGCTATTGCTTCAACCTTATCTTTAAAGCTTAATTTCTTCCTGTGAAATAGCATGTTCAAGGAAATCTATTTTTTTGTAAAAACATGCATTTTGATGGTTTTAACTTAATGTTAAACTCACAAAGGCATTGAGAAAACTTCTTTTGGTGATTAAGATATTTATTGAAAGTTTTATAATAACTGTGATGTCATCAAGATAGGATATCACACAACTTAGCTTAAGGCCCTGTAAGATATGATTCATTGCTTATTGGAAATGATGCGGTAGCATTGCACAACTCTTGAGGAAGTCAAGTGGGATAAAATAAGCCTTCATTACAGATTAAAGCATACTTCTTCTGATCTTGTGGGAAAAGGTCCATTTTCTAGTATCCACCGGCTAAGCCTATAGCAGAGAAGAACTTAGAGCCATAGAGTTGCATGATAGCATAATCAATGCATGGAATAGAATAATTACCCTTTTTTGTAAGGTTTTCAATTTTTAGTAGTCTATAACTACCTGATGACCTCTGTTTTCTTTTTAATCAGAAAGTGATAAGATGCCCAAGGGATTTTTGAAGGTACTATTACCCAGCATCTAGTAACTTTCTGAGCTCAGTCCTCATTTTTTTGCTCTTTGACCTTTGACTTACAGTAAGGTTCAATTTGGATAAGACTGACATCACCAACATTAATGATGGGGCACCAATACTTTGTGTGCCCATAATCAACATCATTTTAAAAAATATATCACTGTAGCAACTAATAAAGAGTGAACTTCACTAAGCTCATATGGGGTAAAATCATCTAAAATATAAACGTAAGGCAAAGTACATAACAATTTGTCAGTAGGTAAGCCCATATCTAACATTGAATTAATGAAGTGAACTTTTTTGATATCCTCAATGGGTAACAGATCTATCCTATCTTCTGATGCTTCCTCAAAAATGTTCTTATTAATGAGATTCCTCAATAGAATATTGATAGATTATTGATAGGCAGGATCTAGTATACCAGGCAATACATGAGTTTTAAAGGACTTACTTCATTGTTGCTCGTTAGGTGTAATCAGCAGTTTTAGGGGATTTTTATATTGACCTTGGTGTCAATCCCCCATTGCTCACCAGACTTAATTAGTATATTTTCAGAGGCACAATAAAAACGCCTTCTAACGTGTCCGCCAAATCAGGTAACTTCTTTTTATTCCGCCCTGACGTTGTATAGTGCATCAATAATTCAGAGAGAGGTTACTCAACGAGTCAAGAGAATTCTTTCTTGTTGGGATCATTATTGGTTAAATCCAGTGTAAACTATAATTGAGCAGGATAGATATCTCTGTTTCATGTTGATGATTCTGTCATACTCAAGCATAATCTGAGTGCCAATAAGCATATCATAATTGCTGTCATGCAATTCCACAGCAGGTTCCAACAGGATAAGCTTCATATTCTCATGGATAAGAAGGAGTATACCTTAATAGCGCAAGTACTATTTGAACCCGCAGTTCCATACTCTTGGGAGTATTCCAAGTTGGGTGGTAACTAATCTTCTTGATAAGTTTTGAGGAGATAACGTTGATTGGGGAACCGGTTCTAAAATGGCCACAACCCACACCTTGTTGATGGCAATAATTACATTGTTCATATTTCCACCAAAGTTAGGCGGAAAATTAGAACCTCCTTAAGATGGAAAGTGGAGGCAAGTTTTCTAAGCTGTCTTGGGATGTCTATCTTAAATGGATTCTAAAGTATGAACATGTAAAAGGTCAGATCAACAAGGCAATGAACTGGGTAACATTATTAGCAGTATTAATAACCTCAGGGAACCCCAGAACTTGGCTAAGATAAGTTCCATCAGGTATCATGGCCAGATTTACTCCATCATGGTTCAACTGATCTGGTATATTTACTTTAACTGGGGCTCCTAGGAAATAATATCCAACGCAAACATAACCCCCTTCAGATTCATAATCTGAGGGGTTGTCTATACAAGTCAGATGAGTGATAGGAGAGAATTCAAGGTCAAGCACGTCAGGTTCATTGCTTTCTTCATATAACGCACATTGTCAACATGTTCATTCTTGTTGCAGTAGATTCTTGGGCACTCAACTACCGTTTTTGCTGCGGGAGAAGGCATTTAAGATTTAAAATGCTTTGGCTTGAGAACTTTGTTGGCTGGCTTGGAGATCTTGGACTCAGCCTCACATGGCGGAGTGATGCCTGGTTTTATATGCCCCTTGGGGGCAGGTTTTGAGATGCAATTGAGCATGAAAGTGGACATGGGAGTCGTCATGGACTCCTTCCTCTGGGATACTGTTAAAAGATCCTTAATGGTCAAGACTTGTGGTTTCAACCCAACTCCTTGGTAAGTCTCAAGTTTATGAAAATTTGCTACATCTTCAGAGCCTTCTTGATATTGCAAATATTCTGGAAAGAGCGTTTCACTGAAGTAACGTGCCTCACCAAGGAAGGGTGAAAGCCAATCCAGTCATAATGGCATTATTGGCTTTGATAAAAGTCAACATCTTGGCCATTAACATTGGCTGAGCTTCACTGTAGAACCAAACTCAAAGTTAGCAACTGATTCTTCATTTTTAATGCTAAGGTGAAAAAAGGCCTGGTTTATGTTTACACTCTCCTTTGAGCTGAAACCATCTACAAGCACTTCCTTAACCTCTGTCCAAGTACTTAATGGTGTCCATATGAGGAACCATTATTTCTTGGGCCATGTGACTTAGGCAAGGGAGAATGCGTTTTATTTACTAGTAATTGTTCATTCCTTCCATGGCAGATTCATATTCTATAGAAATAGGTAATGGTACCCTCACCTGGGGTGATCTTGTCTTTAAATGTAGGTATAAAAAGGATGAAGTTACTCCCAGTGAGGGCATGACCAGCAGTAACGGCCCCATGAGGATCTGGAGAGGGGCGTGTTCAAGCTTTGTAAGGCGTGATAAAGCTTTGTCTAGTTGCTGTTTTAAAGCAGCTATCATTAGTTCATCTTCGACAGTGGAGTTAGGAGGACTATTAACCAATTGTCATATATTTTATTAGGAGATTGTATTTTACAGGGCCCCTGTAATTAACACCACTTTTGGAATCCTAACACTCTGTTGCTCACAGGCACTTTTGGAACAGGATTTCAAGACTATATCAGATGCTGGAGTATTGAAACTCTCAACAGCTGATTAAGATTTTAGGGGGGAAAGTAGACCACATCTAAACGTAATTTTAATAATTTTAAACCAGAGATGACACTATCTTTTTTGATGGGTAAAACAAGTAATCCTTTAAATAATGCCTCAGTAGTTATGGTACTAGGAGGCTTAAAATGTGAGGAGCATGAGAATTTGGAATAGGAAGAGGGTAGCTCAATGTAGATAATTGATGTTTTGGCTGATCAGAACTCTCAGAAATCTTTTTCATCTTGATTGGGCTTAACTTTAGGTGTTGTGTCAGCACTAGTGATGATGAATTCATGCAATAGTAATATAATATACTTCATCCAATCAGCCATCTTAAAGATATATTTGTCTAAGCTAATTACAGGATTATCAATTGTTTAATTGGTGGGTAAAATATTTCTATTCCACCTGAACCTCATATAAGTCTATAAAAGGGGTTGTTTTCTCTCAGGAGGTAGCACTAAATTTGGGTTAGTGCATGGGAAAATTTCCACATCAGTTTGCCTATTCACTAGGGGTTCAAAGTAACCTCATTACCTCAATCCAAGCTATTTGGCTGAGGACTAGGAGTAAAATTATTACTCCAATCTAAATATTTGCCCTGAGAATTAGACTGGTGTTATCTATAATATATATACCACTAATAATAAAGGTTTCTCTTAAACCACAAAAGCTAGGAAATTGAATTTTTCATGAATTTTATATTCAAATTTTGTAGTTTTATTAAGAAACATTTATTTTTAGGATATTATTAAGAATTTTTATATGTGAAAAGCAGTTTAAAATTTACCTTAATAAATTATCTACAAAAAAATAATTTAGGTTGAGAATTTTTTCAAAAATTTATCTAAAAACTAACAAACCTACGTTTGAAATTGGTTTGTATGTGCAGCTTGGGTATTGGAATACCAAGTATGTAAGGATTTTTTACCCTTTTATAGCAACATAAATTGCAAGAAATATCTGTAATATATATAAAAGACACTCTTAATCAAGATTTCTCTTGAATCACAAAAGCTAAAAATTTTCAATTAGACATGGATATTCTTCTCTAAATTTGTAGTTAATCTAAGAAACCAAACATCAACATGGTTTTTTAATATGTGAAAAGGCAGATTAAATCTTACTTTAATAATATCTATTATAAATTATTTGATTTTAAGAAAAGGTATATAAAAATTATTACACAAAACCATCACACCTCTTTTATAAATTTGTTAATAAATGCAGCTTGAGTTTAGGATATGGAGTTTCTAAAGGATTTTATACTTTACTTTAACTATGAAAAATACAAAAATATAAAAACTTTATTTATATAAGCTAATTTATCATATATTTCAAACCACAAAGCTTGGATTTAAAAAATTGGAATAGTTAAACTTTTTAGTTCATTGATATTTACTAAGAAAATATCAATTAAATTTCTAATTGTTATACCTACCATCTTTTTTATTAATTAATAAGTACCTATTATAAAAAATTTTGTTTCATAAAACACATTATAGATATTATTAGTCCCAAACTTAAAAAAACTATACAAAATTTTGTATGTATAGGCCTCTTTAGTGTTAAGTCCTCAATTATGTAGGGTTTTTTAAAATTTAATTTATAACCAAAAATTTTAAAAAAAAGATCTAGATTGATATATAAAAGCCCATTTTTCTTTATTTAAAATTACATAAGCTAAGATTTAAAGTTTTTATATGGCAGTTATTAGTTTATAAACACCTAATAAAAAGCATATAGTAAGATAACTAAAGTATCTATTCTATAGCCAAATGGTGATTATTTTTTATAATGCTTCAGCTAGCATTTTAGTGTTAGTTAATTGCTTTAATAGGTTTAATAAGTTTGCTATGCAAGGGTGGTTAGCTTAACAGGGTAAATCCTACTATCAATTTGCTGAAGATTTAGTTCATACCAGCTTAAAACTTAAACTGACTAAGACAACTTATTTCATCCTTCTTCTCTAATTATTTCATTTAAAATGAATAAATAAGTAAAATCTATAATATATAAAAAATTACTATAAATCAAGGTCTCTCTTAAACCACAAAAGCTAGGAATTTGAGTTTTTGGTATGGAGGTTTTAATTAATTTTTGTAGTTCCACTAAAAGATCATTTATTTTTAGGCTTTTTTAAGTATGTTTAATATGTAAAAAGCAGATTAAAATTTACCTGAATATCTTTTATTATAAAGTAATTTAAAATTCTTGTAAAGTTTTCAAAAATTACTCTTAAAAATAAAAAATCTTACTCCTTATGAAATACAGTATGTATATGCAGCTTAGGTGTTAAAAGATCAAGTATGTAAGGGATTTTTTTTGAAAATTTAATTTAGCAACAAAAATTGCAAAGATAACTTTATAATTTATATAAAAAACTCTCTTAATAAAGGTCCTTCTTAAACCACAAAAGCTATAAATTTAAAATTTAACTTTGAGTTTTTCTCTAAACTTGTAGTTCATCCAAGAAAACATTTATTCATAGAATTTTTTTATATGTAAAATTGAGGTTTAATCTTAATTTAATAAAATCCTATTATTAAACATTTAAATTTAGAAATGTATATATAAAATTAGTCTACAAAACCAACAAACCCATGTTTATGTATTGTCTATGCATATGCAGCTTGAATTTAGGATTATGGAGTAGGTAAAGTATTTATACTCAATTTTAACCACAAATATTACAAAAGCTATAAAATTTTATTAATATAAGTTAATTTTCACCATATATATAAGCACACAAGCTTGGCTTTTAAATTTGGAATGGGGGAAATTTTTAGTTCATTGGTACCTAGTAAGAAACTGTACATAAATGATATACTTTTATATATAAAAGGGTGGTTAGCCTGGCAGGGTAATTTCTGCTTCCTCCCTAGTGCAGGTTTTTTCATTACAGTAAAAAACTGTACTGGCTAGAAAAAGTCTCAGTGTGGTATATCTGTCCCAAGGTTTCTCCACCTCAAATACTTTACTTTTATAAATAACATCTAGTTTTATTA
Organism: Massospora cicadina; assembly: GCA_022478985.1. NCBI lineage: Eukaryota > Fungi > Entomophthoromycota > Entomophthoromycetes > Entomophthorales > Entomophthoraceae > Massospora > Massospora cicadina. Next base: position 188,521 of record JAKSZP010014479.1, read on the forward strand.
AGTAAATAAATGCTTATTAAAAAGGGTTAGCCTGGCAGGGTGATTTCTGCCTCCACTCTAGTGCAGGTTCTGTTCAACACATTCTCAAAACCTGTACTGGCTATAAAAAAAATCTTGGTGTGATATATTTGTCCTAAGATCAACCCACCTTGATTACTTTAAATGCTTATCAAAAAATTTGAATTTTAAAAAAATGTAAATATTATTTCTCCTGAAAGAAACCTACTACACAAAATTCAGTAAGTGTATGCCTCTTGAGTGTTAAGTTCTTAAATAGGTAGGTTTTTGAAATTTAATTTCTGACCAAATATAAATAAAAACTTTAAATCAATAATATAAAAAGTTTTTTTTCTTATCTAAAATAACATAAGCTAAGATTATAAGATTTAATATGGCAGTTATATCGTTTATAGGCACTAATAAAAGCCATATAGAATGCAAGATGAAGTATCTACATTATAGCCAATTGTTGAGAATCTTTAGTGATAATATTTCAGCTATCGGGAGGATACCCCAGTGGTAGAGTATGGACCCTCTACCACTGCCTCCCGAGTTCGATCCCGGTAATGGACTTTGGGTAGGGGATGATTATGACTGTGTTGCGTTGCGCACCAATGCCCCGAACCGAGATAGCGAATAGCAAAGGCGGTCCATGGAGTTCCTGGCCCATCATACGCCGCGCATGGAGGTTTTCCGGGTTTTATCCTCCTTTCCCATTTTCTTCACTTCCCTAATCAGTGCGGTATCGTCCCAGGTCGGCCCACCTCGAATAAAATTTAAAAATTTAAAAATATTTCAGCTATCAGTTTGGGTTTATTTAATTGATTTAATAGGTTTGATAGGTTTGATAGGTTTGCTATACAAGAGTGGTTAGCTTAACAGGGTACATCCTGCTACCGATCTGTAGCAGGTTTAGTTCAGAGCAGGCAAAACCTATATTGGCTAAGACAAAAATATCATTTCCTCCCCTTTTATTTTATTATTTTCTTTAAAAAGATTGAATAGAGATAATGTAAAAAAAGATAGGCGGTTGCCTATCAGGGGAATTTTCTGTTACTATTCTGGTGCAGGCTTGATTTGAACACAGGTTTAAAACCTATACTGGCTAGGAAATAACTTAATTCCTCTCTTCCCCTCTTATTACTTCATATCATAAAATTGAGTTTAAAGATGTGTAATTAGTTTATAAATGATTTAGGGTGGTTGCCTAGAAGGGTGAAACCTGTAGAACTCTGGTGCAGGTTTCATTTGTAAAAGGGTTAAAACTTATATTATCTAGGATGAAACATTGTTTCCTAAAATTCTCTCTTACTATTATTTGGTTTATAAAAGATTGAATAAAGATATGGATATTAAAATAAAGGAAAATAAGGTGGTTGCTATTAGAATGGTTCATGCTACCACTTAGAGAATTAATTAAATTTTTTAAAATGATTATGGTTATTTGGTTGTTTTTAGTTTCAATGGTTTTAATGAGTAGTTGATGGTTATCTATAATAGAAAAGTAAATTAATCAACTTAAAATTAAATGAGGCAGTTCAAGCTTGATAAAAATATAACATGCCAAGTTTTTTAGCCTGTGCTGGTTTTAAACCTGTTTTGATCAAAGCCAAAACCCATAATGGAGCAGGAACCACCCCACTATGCTACCGTTCCTCAGAATAATTAACTTAATCAACTGATAAATCAAAAAATGAAAGCAAAGCTTGGGTTTCTGGCCACTATTACTGATATTTAAACAATTTGCCACCAAGATATTCTTCTTGACTAGTTGAAAGTCCAATTGTCCAGCATATCCTTTCATGTGGTACATTCAGCCCCTCCAACTTTAAAAAAAGAGGATAGGTATGATTATGAAGTTAAGGAATTACTATACTAGACTCATCAGAGGAAAGACTCAATGTCTTTATCAAATGGTTTGGTTATCTACCTGAAAAAAGCACATTGGAGTCTAGGAAGTATATGTATTGTCCAAAAGCTTTTGAAAAAATATCAGGAAAAGAGCAAAAAGTTACAATTAAAAAAGCATCCTCTTTTGAGTAGAGTGGTGTTAGGGCTTTCCCTAACATGTATAGGAAATATTGGCAAATTTGAAACCAGATTTTGGTGAATTATAGAACTTTATTTTGAAGAAATATGCATCATATCCAAAATCAAAAGTTTCACAATGATAGGAAGAATAGAAATTTGATAAGAATATTGTTGTTACAGAGATATATAATTCAGTATTAAAAATTGAAAGTAAAGTAATTTTTGAAAGGGTGAGTATCAGTAACTATAGGATATTGACTCAGAACTAAATGTTGAATGCAAGTTTGACCAACAAAATAAATTTTTTGATTAAAAAAGTGAAACTATCATCATGAAGTTTAATAGAGAGTTACTAAGGAGAAAAACTTGTATTTGTGTTAGGATTTATTTTCATCTTTCCTTTCAGTCAACACCTTAACAAATTATATAAAATATGAATTTTAGCTTTTAAAATAGTATTGTATATTTAAGTTTTGTGAGGCCCACTGGATATTATTAATACACTAAAAGAATATCCCTTATGGATGATCAAAGGACACTTTAATAACATCTCCCTCCTCCAGCTTTTCATAGTGAAACTGGACCTACTGCTGTGATAGTGAGTCAATTTTATGCTAAGCTGGAATAGTTCTCAAATCTCTCAGTATAGCAGAGGCAATAACTCCCACCTCAGGTTTTTACCATCCTCTTGCTACAGGATTGCTGTACCTTACCAGGCTAGCTATTCTATTTTGTTGGTTACTTGCCTCAGAAACTCAGTCAAATAGTCTTTGGATGAAACTGAACATCCCATATACTAGGCCATGACAAAGTTCAGTTTACATGTTTTGCCTCAAGTCAATTAATAAAGTAAGAGGCTGGATGGGTTAGAAAATGCATCAAAGCGACCCCTATATTTTACTTGCTGTTTATCAATTTAGGAAAAAAAAACTCTAAGAGAATAATATTTCTCAGGTAAGGGGGGTAGTGGGAAGCTGAAATGACTGAGCATATGCCTCAATTATTATAATATTGATTGTAATGGGCAGATTCATGCAATTATGCTACAAAGGGTGGGAAGTACAAGCCATGTCGCTGACCACATAACTGACAACCCAGTAAAAATCCACCCCTAAAACCACACGCCGTTTCTGGATGTCAACGTATTCTCAAAATATGATACCAGCGATTCTGCATGCCAACAGCAGCATCTGGCTCCATGATATCAATGAGAACGAGGCTAATGGTTGGCCTGGCTTACTTGTAGAGCTCATCTTCTAGATTGAGATTTTAATATTATATCTTATATTGATAAAGTAATTAACACCAGGAAGCAAAAAATTATTAAAATAAAGTTAAATTTCTCATAAAAAAATTCTCAGTTGTTTTCCTTTTTTATAGCATTACAAAGCCCAGTGAACTAGGCTGTCATGTTTATATGACTTTATCAAGGGAATCAACTGCCAAGACAATTCTGGACGTCAGGAGTCCAAAAAGTCAAGCTGCAGGACCTTCCTGACTAAATCTCACCTTGGATCAACACTGGGTGCAGGCCATATATGCCCAGTTTGGTCCATGGGAAGTTCATGATGCCCAGCCATATGTTATGATAGTTGCATTAAAACGAGTTACCTTCTTAACAATGATGGTTCATTTCAGTTGCTTGAAGAATGGGGGTTCAAAACCCATTCAATTCACGATATTTCCAAATTGGGACAGCTTAGCTTGAGTTCAATCACTCAAGTTCATTTGATCTTGAGCTACAGTACCTTAGCTGATGGTTGGTGCGCCAATTGGTTCATTTAGGCTTGGAACCATTTTCTCAAATTAATGACTATCCTCTCCTTATTTACAGTATGGTTTAAAACCAATTTTCTTTGTTAGTCATCTTCCTTATTAGTAAATCCTGTTAGTTTACGTTTTTTATATGTCAACTTGGGCGAACCTGTGTACAGACCTCTTCAGGGAGGTCTCAAACAACATTAGCCATTTTATTTGTCCAAATTTAACTACTGCAGCTAATGCACTGCTGGGCTTCCCTGGTCTCTTCCAGACCGAGGCACCCAAGCACTCCAGCCCAGATCTCCGCTTGGATATGGACTCCTCTTTGGGGCCCACCTGAGTCTTGTTATTAGTCTTCTATCAATTAATATAACCCTGTTGTACACCTGTGCCCTGTGTTACTTTAGCTCTAGCACCCTACACAGGGCTATGCTCTCCATCCTACTGACAATTGGTTCCCTGGAGGTGTGGCTGTGCACCTCACACCACCTTGATGTGAACTGGAGAGTTACAGACACTCTCCTGACATTAGATGACCAACCTACTTTTTTACGTGCACTAGGACTATCCATGTGGACATTTTTTAAAGTGTAAATTGGGTGTTTCAGCTGTTGTTCATGGTTACAGTGGAGCTCACCACTGTTTTTTTCATTTTGCTAATGGTTGGAGCATCTCAATATTATTTTTGCTACCTCTGACTGGGAAGTACCCGCCCTTTAGCTTGTACCTGGTGGATTTGGATGTTTTGTGATCTGAGGATCATGATTCCTCAACTTTCCCCTGGAATTAACAAAACCAATATTGTTAAAATGATTTTTCTTGGCATCACATTTGGACAGTGCAGATGGGATCATTGACTAGGGCCTGGTAATGATAGCCTTGGATAATGATGTACAACCCATCACCAAAATGGGTGTGGGGTTGTTCACGGCCTAAAACGCATTTTATAATGCCACTTCCTTATACAAAAATGTTTAAAGATAATCACTTGTATCTTTAATTTGGAACCCATTTAAGTATACCAGATCACCCCAGAGAACCCACGCTTGACCACTACCATGATCCACAGAACACAGGAGGTGGAAAAGGAGTTACTTCTTTAATATAAAAATGTTTATACGATTGCTGAAGATATTTTGGGATGTGTGACCACAGTAATAATAGTGCCCAACAATTCTTCTCCATTCTATGATGCAGAAACATACCCTGGAAGCATGCTTATGCCCGATGAAGAGTTTTCTGGTGAAGTGTTGGCGTTTTCTGATATGAATAAAGACCATTATGGATATTTTTGTTGACTGCTACCCTTTGATTCCTTTTAGGGAAAATCAGCACGACTATTGTGGTGGATACAGGAGCCTCTGAGAAACTTTATTGATCAAGACCTAGCCAACTACCTTGAGCTTAGTTACTTGCCTGGTGGTATGGTTAGGATGGGCTTCCCAAGGTATTCTCACGCTGAAATTTCTGGGGTTAGTGGATTATCAATTTGGAAAATACCATTTGGCTGACCGTTTCCAAGATATTAAAAACCTCTTGTACCCCATTATTTTTGGTGTATAGTGGTAACAAAAGTTTGACGTCAGAACAACTTGTTAGACAATACCTTATCCTTAACTTTGAAGAATGGTCATGAATTAGTTAATATTTGGCTGAATCAAACTCTCATGGTGATCTGCCCCATTGGCCCAATATACACACTCTCAGTCTTGCTCCATTGCTGAAGCCCTCTCTGGAGGTACCCTTACCTTCCTGTTTAAAGGGGCTGGAATATATGTTTGATTCAGCTTTATCCAAAGTACTACTATCTAATTCAGAGTTTTATTGTGAGTTCAAGCTCAAAGTTGATCTGGTGTATATATCTTCTCCCCATTTACATTTGATTGTATGGGAGGAAGCGGCTTTAGATGTGTGGGTTAAGGATCAATTAGTTAAAGGTGCAATATTTTAGCTTACCTCACCAGTATGCTCCCCACTCCTCCTTTTGGAGAAGGCTGATGGTACCTTACCCCAAGCATAGGGTATAAGAATCTTAACAATGGCACAATACCAGACTTGCATCCCATCTCACTGGACTCGCAGATAGCATGCTATGTGGAGAAGGCAAAGGTAATTTCCAAACTGTATTGTTTAAATGCTTTCAATCAGTTCTGTATCAATAAGGGCCAGGAGCGGTTGACCACATTCTGTACCAGAAAAGGAATCTTCCAACTTTTTGGTTATTCCCTTTGGTCTTAAAAATGCCCCTGCTATTTTTCATTGTTGTATTGATGCAGCTTTGGGGGACCTGCTGGGGATATGCACAGTAGCCTACATGGATGATTTTCTGGTGTTTTCCCCTGATAATGAGTCATATGCAGTACACCTTTGGAAGATGGTGGAGCGTTTGAGGGCAGCTGACCTTAAATTAAAAACTATCAAATGTAAATTCCTTTAAGTCCCAGGTCACCTTATTGAGCAACGTCGTGTTTGACCAATGCCATATGATAACACTAGACAAGGAGAAGGAAATTTGTAAGTGGCTCACCCCAACTTCAGTTAAGGAATTGAGGAGTTTTTTGAGGGCGTGTACGTTCCTTAAGAAATTTACACCAAATCTTTCTGAGGTGGCTGCGCCCTTGTATAACGTGAGTGGAGCTAAAGTGCTCCAATGGTTCCCTGATTTGGAGGATGCTTTATAAGCAGTAAAATGCGCCCTTTTTCCACGTCCATCCTTCACCATGTAGATCCTGAAAAGGAGTTCATTGTGTCTACTGATGCCTCCAACTTTGCCATAGCGGCTGCCTTATTACAAGTAGGTGAAGATGGAATAGAGCATCTTGTGGGATATTTTATCAGGAAGATGTCTTTGCCAGAGTTAAATTACGCCGTATATGATAAAGAGTTACTAGCAGTGGTTGAGGCGCTGACTTATTGTAGTCAAAACTTGCATGGCTCATCTCAACATTTCCATGTACATACAGATCACCGTGCCTTGTTGTACTACCACGCACCTCGTGTCTTGACCCCACAGCAAACCTGCTGGCATAGAACCCTAGCCAATTTGTGTTTTCTTATGAGTCTACTAAAGGCAAGGAGAATGGTTTAGCGGACGCTTTGAGCCACAACCCTGCACTAGTTCCCAATCCTAAGGATGCAGAGGTGCATAATACCCAATTGATGATTCTGCCAGGTAAGATTGTGTCCCAACTTCTCTCTCCCTCAGCCCATGGGTTAGTGTTTGCTCCTCTAGAAAATGAAGAGGAATACAGTATGTTCAGAAAGGTAGTTCTTTCATAGCCGTTGTCAGCCAAACATACCATAGTCCTTGCTAAGAGAGCTTTGAGTCAGGAGGACATTACCAGATGTTACCACATGAAGGATGAAATGGTGTGGTTTCAGGGTGCCTATGGGTTCCCACATGACCACTTCGCCTGGAAATCATCTGGGACCATCATGACGGAATCAACGTTGGTTATCCTAGGAAGGCAAGGACTCTGGAGCTAATTTGCCGCACTTGCAATTGGAAGGTGTTAGCTGTGCAAGTGGCCAGGTATTACAAAGAGTGCTTGGTCTATGATCAAATGAAAATAAATTGCCAGCCCCTCACATGGTTGCTGGTTTCATTTAAAAGAGCTGAAGGGCCTTAGACTTTTCCTACTGGTGGATTTCATTGTAGATCTACCTGCGTCTTATGGCTACAATGCCATCATGGTAGTAGTGTACAATTTTATGAAGTTCGCCCACTCTATCCCTTGCAGAACCACAGTAACTGTGGAAAATATAGCTAGGCTCTTCATATCACAAGAGTTTGCTCTTTATGGGGTCCCCCAAGAGATAGTTATTGGGGGCCCCAGTATATCTCATTCTTTGGGAAGAGTTATGTAAAACTCTTCAGATTCGCCCTTTCCATTCAACTGCCTATCGCCTTCAATCAGATGGGCAGACTAAAAGAGTGAACCAGTGCTTGGAGAAGTTCCTGCAGTGCTACACTGCCGCAGATCATTAAATTGGATTTCACATCTCCCCATGGCCCAATTCAACTATAACAACCTCCATCATTCATCAATTGGTTGTTCCCCCTTTTTTGCTAACTATGGCTTCAACCCTGCCTTAAACATGGAGCCCAGTTGTGAATCCAAGGTGGAAGCTGTGGTGGACTTTGTGAAGACAATCAAGAAAGTACACCAAAGGGTGAACCCCATTTTGGATGCAGCCATGAAGGCTTACAAGAAGAATGCTGATGGTAAGATCTGAGTTGGTCCAGCATACAAGGAAGGTGATCTCATGATGCTGGATGCTAAAAGTATCCTAATCAAGCAACCATGCAAAAAATGGGACTGAAGAGGATTGGGCTTCACTGCGTTGTCAGAAAGGCGGGCCACGCCTCTTACCAGTTGGATCTCCCCCTCATTCTTAATATTTTCAGTCTTCCATAAAAGTAAGCTTACGTTGTTTGAGGGTTCCCACCAGAGACTCCTGAGGCTTATCTCATGGATGGGTTGCCAGAGTGGGAAGTAGAGATAGTAGCCTCCTGTTAGGTAAGAAGAAGACTTGAGTATCTTATATCCTGGAAAGGATAAGATGCAGCGGAGAACAGTTAGGTCCCAGCATGTGACTGCACCCATGCCCAAGATCTAATTGAAGTATTCCATGAGCATTTCCCTGAGGCTGCAGGTTCCAAGTCCAAGAAAGCCATTGCTGCCAGGAAGTTGGCCCCTGCCAAAAAAGTTTCTTTGGCAAATACCACTGGAGGTGGGGCGGAGCCAAAAAGGAGGAGAGGGTAATGTCATGTTTAGATGACTTTATTGAGGGAACCAAATGTCAAGACAAGGCTGTACATCAGGAGTCCAAAACGGTCAAGCTGCAGGACCTTCCTGATTTAAAGCACACCTTGGACCAACGCTGGGTGCAGGTCAGATATGCCCAGGTTGGTCTGGGGGAAGTGCATGATGCCCATCAATGTGTTATGGCAGTGGCGTTAAAATGGACGAGTTACCTTCTTAACAATGACAGTTTGTTTCAATTGCTCAGAGAATGGGGGTGTTGGAAATTTACCTTAGATTACTGATTCTAATCAAGAACAAGGATTGACTTTTCAGTCTAATAAGATTATTAAAAAATCTATGTAATATCTCTGATTCCAATATATATTGACAATTACCCTTTGGAGTTATTGGCCTCATCTGACTGAAGGGGCTATGAATCTCAAAGGGGCTAAGCCCACAATAAGAAGGTCAATCCCATCTAACAAGAATATTATCAGAGTTGGTAATCATGAATATAATAATAATCTTCACTATTGGCCCTCTAAAATAAAAAAAATTATTACGTTTGAAGTTTGAAGATCATTACAAAGACCTACTAGACTCACTCTATATATCTCTAAATTTTATTTAATAAAATACCACTTAATTTTGTCTCATGAAACTATAGTTTTGGTCCTTTAAACAAAGATCATTATTCTGATTGGAATTCCTTGTTACAAAACAACTAATATTTGCGTTGCCTTATTTCAATATTCGCTAGAGCCACAAAATTAATATTTGTAGCCTTAGTAGCGCCTGCATATTTTAAATTCTTGTGAAATTCCGATACTGTTGTTCCTTCCAGGTCTGCTTTCAAGGCTACCTGAAGAAAACATATTTTCATGTCAATGAATACTCTTAGCAAAAATAGTCCCTCATCAGAGGAACCAATGAGTATCACGCAATGGGTACATACCAACAGGCAGGAGATGCCTTCTGTCAATATCAGTGATCTTCATTTTCAAGCTTCTATGGATTTGGCCATTGAGGGGGCTGACCATACCAATTATTAATTTCAATCTGCAGATGTGGAAGAAGCAGTTAAAGCTTAATAAGGGGGCTATTCATCCAGGTACACATTCTAATTGAGAACAAGCATCTAAGGTCTGATCTAACATGATGGTATTATATAACAGAGCTGTCTTAAAACATATTGAAGTCAGTTTGGCCAGAACAGAGCAGTATCTCAGACAGTACATGCATCCCGCTATTCATCATTTACTTTAGATTTTGTGATTACATCATCTTTAGATACAACGCTAGTTGACTATGGCTCAGAGTTTTCATTCTCAGCTATCTTCTTTCTATGAGAACGCTTCCAACTTCAATTGTGATGATTGTGAAGCCATAGTTGACAATAGGAGAGAAATCAATGGACAGCACAACCACCTGTTAGAATTGACAATGGAGTTGTGAATATTTTATAACATGAAGTATCTCAACAGGTTATTGAAGTTACTAAACCTATCTAACATCAAAAAACTACCCTTAAATATGAGTTTACAATTCAACTGGGTTAATTATGTAATTGATATGAGGATCACTTTGTTGAACTAGATGGACTACTTTAACAACTTGTCCAAGTCATGAATAATAATTGAGAAGGTATACCTGGTCCTATAGGCCCTCCTGGACTTCCTGGACCTCCTAGTTCTCCCTCTGCAATACTGGGACTCACTGGTGAACATTGTCCCCCAGGACCTGCTGGTCAACGTGGTCCCCCTGAACCTATAGGTCTTGAAGGTGCTCAAGGGCCCCATGTACCCCCAGCCCTATGATTTTGTTTCCAAGCTCTGAAGCTCAGAATCAATTGGTAACAAGAGTTCAAGCTTTATATAATCAAATATGAGCCATAGCTCAGGGATTTATCCTACCTTTGGAAGGCCACCTGGCTAACCCAAATTATTTGTTATCCAATTTCTTGGACAGTGTTGGAAATGCTCATCGTCTATGTGACTCTAATCAATCCACTCAAGAAACTCAGTTTCCAATGTTAAAAGCCTCCATTGATTGTTTAACCGCTAAATTTGGAGTACTTGAGAATAAGCAAGAGAATTGCTCTTAGCAATTTCTAAGTTAAATCAATCTTCTTCAAATTATCATAATATTCAATGGGTACAAAACTTACAGGATGATCTTAACAATTTACATCTACAAGTTGACTGGATTCCTACCCAAGTCCATATTTCTGATTTCTAAACCCTCAGAAAGTGATCTTTTACTAGTATTGGGCGTTCATGTACTAAGCAGTGAATCCACTATTTTAAAACCTCCTATAAAGATAAGTTTGATCCAAAAAGAGTAGTATTCAATCTTATATATTTGTTTATGAGCGAGCTATGGAAGGAGCATCTGACCCTCAAAAAAATTTGGCATATTACTTCTTGTTTAAGTTGATTTGCTCAAGTAATCATAGTCCCTCACCTTAAGGCTTGCAATAAATTGGGTTCAAGTGTAAACTGCACTTATTAAGGAATTTGGTATTGGACAAATTTTGTCTAATCAAAATCAAGCCTCCATGAGCATCTAAGTTAAGAAAAAAGAGTTTATTCAAAAATTTGCTATGCGATTTTTATCATGACGCCCAGACTCTCACTATTTGTGATTGTATTACTGTATATGATGCTATTTCTGCTGTAATGAGTGCTTTTGCTTATTGTACTCAGATATTACTTCATTTAAAGTCTCTTAAAGGTATTTTTCAGTTATTCTCGACATAAAAGAAGCGTTGATGGAGATCCCTGAAGGTGTGGTGCACCCATCTAATAACCCTTGCACAAATGTTCATGTGGTGTTATCTAGACCCAAACTTAAACCTAAGAAGGATCCTTGCAGCTTTTGCAGATTAGTTAGTCATATGTAACAACAATGTTGGAAGAAACAAGCTGATGCGTTGAAAAAGAGGAGATGGCATAGGTCAAGAGGCTCCCTGTGCTGACCTACTTCTTGTTCCTCAATCTCAAATTTCTAATACTTCTAAAAATTGTTATGTAATATCTAAACCAGGTGATCTTGATATCCCTGATGATTTAGTCAACAAAGATACTATTTCTTCTTAAGTTTCTGTTATATCTTCTACTTCAATTTGACCAATTAGTACTTCTGTATTTTCAATCCTACATTTTTGTACTGATGTGACTCAGATGGAAGTTGTAGTACACAAAGTAAAAATTCTAGCCATTATCAACATGGAATCTTCCATAAATGTGATCTCATCACGGCTTATGAAAAAAATCAAGATTGCGCCAGATCTGAACCACTCTCAAGGATATGGAACTTCTGTTATTTTATATAATAAATCCATATGAGCTTATCCATCCCTTCTAATGCGCTTTGGGAAATTAGTTATTTTGGTCCCTGCAGTAGGGTTGGACAATAACTGTTACGCCTTGCTTTTGGGAACCAAATTCCTTATTGATTTTGATGCAAAAATTAGTCATAAGGACAGGTATCATTTCTTAATTGGATATAGAGTACCTTTAGTTATAAACATGTCCCAAATGATAAGGACAAACATAAATGACGTGTTTGTATATTGGAATATCTTAATTTTATCTCACGTCTTGAATACCAAATACTGGGACTTAAAACTATCCTTTCTCAAGGGTGGTTAGCCTGGCAGGGTAATTCACACTTCCACTCTAGTGCAGGTTTTGTTTAACACACGTTCAAAACCTGTACTGGCTATAAAAAATCTTGGTGTGGTATATTTGTCCCAAGGTCAACCCACCTCAATTGCTTTTTATAAACTATCCTTCCTCCTTCATCAGTTTGTACATCAGAAGGAATACCTTTGTACTCTATCAAATTGATCACTACTCCTTCCAAAGCTCAATTTATAATTGATACTGGGGTGCAAGTATTATTACCGGCTGATCATGTATTAGGAATCTTAGGTAACCTTATCCTCCCATCTAGAGGCCTTAACTTGTCTCAGTATCTTAATCCCACATATAATGGAACTATTCTAGTTTCTACTAGCTAAGCTCAACTCTCAACATATGCAATTGAATCAAAATGACCCTATTGCTTATGTGCAGTCTATTTTTGTAAATGAATATAATCTATCACTGGATATGGGGTATTAAATAATTATGGGTTGGATGACCCCCTATCATTGCTAGAGTTGAGGTTGAATATGGAGATTCATTTACTTCTGAATAACAAGCAGCAGAGGCGCTAATTAAAGAATATGTGGATATATTCACATATGGTTTTGGAGATTTTGGGTTAATATAAAATGTGCAGCACAAATAAAACAGTTGATACCCCCTATTCAAGCTTGACCTATTGAAAATCTAAAGTTGAGGAGGATCAAGTTTTGGTGTAATTAAACCAACTCCTTAAAGCTGGACTATTAACTCCTTCAAAAAGTCCATGGCTTCCCCTCTACTTCTTATCCATAAAAGGATGGAGGTTATAGAGTGGTTATGGATTATTGTCATATTAATGCTGCTACTCAAAAAGATTTGTATCCATTACATTGCATTGATGATTCGTCAAGACTACTGTCTGGGTCACAATTTTTTGGCCATGGACCTTGCTAGTGGTTACTAGCAAATTAAGATTGGCTCCTGAAGATCATCAAAAATGCGCTGTATTTTCTAATGAAAGTTATTTGAACCTACTTGTATGCCACAGGGGTTTTGTAATGCCCCTGCTACTTTTCAAAGGCCATGGATGGCTTATTTGGTGATTTGGAGCTTTCATGCATTCTTGTTATTTGGACAATATTACTGTTTTTTCTTACACTTTTAACAAGCATTTATTCCATTTGAAGAAAGTATTTGGCAGAATCATCAGGCTTCTTTTAAGCTAAAGCCTTCTAAGTGCTTTTTTTTCAAACTGAGATGGAATTTTTAGGCCATAAGGTTAATTGCAAAGGGATGTTACCAATTCCTGAAAAGATTCAAGCTATTATGGACTTGCCTGTTTTCAAGTGCTTACATGATATTCAAGGATTTTTATAGATAGTTGGTTATTACCAACAATTTATTTCCCATTTTGCTGAAATTGCTGAACCTTTAGTTTATTTACTGTATAAGGAAGTTCCCTTCTTATGGGAATAGTCACAACAGCAAGCATTTTATCTTTTATGTCAAGCTTTAATCAGTTCCCCAGGCTTTAGCCCATCCTTATTTTTCAAAACCTTTTCTCTTATTACCAATGCCAGAGATGTAGCTAATGGGCTATTCTGGCTCAGCATGACTCCAACCTGATAGGCCATCCTATTGCTTTATATATTAAGACCTTTTCCAAAGAGGAACGCAACTATAGCATTACTGAGAGGGAGTGACTCATGGTCCTATCAGCCATCAAGCATTTTTGTCCCTATCTTTATGGAAAACATTTTACTATTATCAAAGATCATGCATCCTTAAAATGGTTGCAATAAATGAAAGATCCTGATGGACGCTTAGCTATATGGGCTTTAAAAATTCAAAATTATGATTTTTCAATTCAGCATTATGCCGGAGCTTTATACCAAAATGCTGATGGACTGTCTCAGTTACCTATACTAAACCTTTATTTCTGAAAAGATTGTTTTTTGGTCTAATTGGCAGACCTAAACTATGGTGTTGTGAATCTAAGGACGTTATTGCAAAATATGATATTTAACTGAGGATACCCTAAATAAAGAGGGATCTCTTTATATAAAGTTGAGATCCAAGTAGCTACTTTTTATTTGGCCTTCTGCTAGGACTGATACAATTATGGAGTCTCATCAATTACGTGGGTCATGGAGCTGTCACTAAGACCTTATAGTGCTTAAAAGATAAATGTCATTGGGATAATATGCTGAATATGTGCACAATGTGTTGAAAACTTTTATCTTCCAAAAACAACGTAGTGGGAATCTGATCTATTAACATAAGATTGTGGGACCTGCAGAACTTTTTCCATTATGAGTAATGATGTAGTAGGTCCCCTTCCCACCGCTACTTATGGACATTGTTATATCATATTAGCTATTGACCATTTTACCAAATAGAATGAGGCTGTTTCTGTTTCCACTGTCACTGCTAAATATACAGCATCTTTCCTCTTCAAACAAGTTTTCACCCATTATACCCAAAAGTACTATTATCTGATATTGGAATCAATTTTATTTTATAAGTAGTATCTGAGATCACTAAATTGATGGGTACATATCAATTGTTTACAGCACCTTACAATCCTTACACTAATGATGCTATTGAATGAGCTGATGATACCCTTGTAGACACTCTTCAAAAGATGGCCTCAAATGATTTTAGTAGATGGAATCTATACTTACCTAGTACAATGTTAGCCTACCAGGTTAGCTATCATTGTATAATCATAATGGCTCCCTTAAAGGCTTTTTACAGTCAGGATCCTATTTTACCCACAATGTATAACCTATACTTGATACTGCTACTCCTCAAAGTAATGAATTAGCTATGAAAAGGTTAGCGGATGAAATTATCAGGATGCAAGCCCTAGCTTCAGAGCTCTCTTTCTACAACAATTTTAAAGGAAGGAACTAAACAAATGCTAACAGACCTACCTTACCTCATTATCAAGTAGGAGATCTTGTACTCATTATAATCATAGACTTGGATAATAAATCCACAAACTTGATACCTTATGGTCTGGTCCCTACAGTATTATCTATCATTGGGGTATTGAATACTCCATTTCAGCTGTTAACTCTGGGACTGTTATTAATAGAGTTCACATTAAATTTCATTGTGATTACATGCCCCCTAGGCAAGAACTTGAGGGGGACATTGTTGGAAATTCATCTGACATGACCAATTCTAATCATGAACAGGAATTGACTTCTTGATCTAATAAGATTATTCAAAAATTGTCAGAGATATCCAATTTTAATTTAATTCAATGATTGACCCTTTAGAGTTATTAACTCATCTTACTGAAGGGGCTAAGCATTTCAAAGGGATAAAGTATTCTGAAGGGGCTAAGTCTTTGATAAGAAGGTCAATACCATTTTATAAGAATTTTATTATAGTTGGTAATTATGAATATATTAATAACAATCAGCACTATCAGTCCTCTAAAGGAAAAGATCTTATGACGCTTGAAGCACAAAGATTCTTACAAAGGCCTACTAAACCCACTCCTATAAAATATTTAAATTTTAACTAATAAAGTTATCACTTATTTTGTCTCAAAGCTATATTTTTGGTCCTTTAAATAAAGATCATTATTTCAATTGAAATTCCTTGTTGCAACACAACTAATAATTGCTTTGCATTATTTCAATATTTGTTAGAGCCAAAAAACCAATAAAATTGTCACCTTTATAGTGCCTGCATATTTTAATTTCTTGCAAAATTCTAATAGGGGTTTTAAAACCATTAAAATTACAACATTTCCAAATTTAGACAGCTTACCTTGCAATCAATCACAAAAGTTTATTCAATCTTGAGCTACATTACTTTGACTGATGGTGGGGTACACTTATTAGTTCATTTAGGCTTGGAACCTTTTCCCCAATTGATGAATCACCTCCTCTTGTTTAAAGTATGGTTCTCAAGACTAACTTTCCTCATTATCCATCTTCCTTAATAATAAAATCCCATTAGTTTACATTTTTTATATGTTAACCTGGGCGAACCTGTGTACAGACCTCTTCAGGAAGGTCTCAAACAACGCCAGCCATTTTATCTGCACAAATTTAAGTAAAGCAGCTGGTGCACTGCTGGGCTGCCCTGTTCCCCTCCAGACCAAGGCACCCAAGCACTCCATCCCATGTCTCTGCTTGGATATGGACTCCCCTTTGGGGCTCACCTAAGTCTTGTTTTTATTTACTATCAATTAATATATACCGCGTTGTACACCCTTGCCCTGTGTTGCTTTAGCTCCAGCACCCTCCAGGGAATATGCTCCCCATCCTACTAATGACTGGTTCCCTGAAGGTGTGGCTGTTCACCTTGCACCACCTCTCTGGGAAATGGAGAGTTACAAACACTCTTCTGGCATAGGCTCCTTTGATCCAAGCTTTTGGAATGACAACCAGATCTTTATATGCAGAAGCCCCATATCCCATTTAAACATGATTTTAAAATTGGGATGCTGATGGTGCATCCTGTCTGATCAGCCTTCATTCCTGAAAGTCTAAATTCTTGCCAACAACCCTGTTTCTGATCCGCTTCTCTGATGGACTTGAATTATCAGACATGACCTTTGCATTTGCAGTGGAAACCAAATTTTATGTCCACTAGGTCAATGTGTGATCAGGCTGTGTTTGATCTGTTATATTGATCTATTGAAAAATGTCAACTGAAATATGTATTATAATATAAATTCAGCAGTTGATCACTATCATTACTTACAAGGGGTAACCCAAAAGTAAAGTCTTCAAAGGGACTAGAGCTGCAGGGAAATATTTTGGGTGGCAGTTGGCAAAACTACTGTGTGCGGCCATCTCCTCTCTTTCAAATATTGGTTGCTGAGCCTGCATGGTCAATTAGTCTTGGCTTAGCAGCCATTAATAATGGAGCTCCCACTTGCTGTTTCTGCCAATTGTGAACATTGTTAAGTCATTTAATTTCTTTATGCAAATGGTGCTCAGCCTATTGAAATCCATAGACAGGTGATCAAAGTGTATGGTGTGGGGTTAGTGGATGTCAGAAATGTCTGCAAGTAGTGTAGAGAGTCTAAAGCTTGTTGTAAAGAAATTCATGATGATGAAAGAAGCAGAATAACATCAGTGTCAGATAAGACAATCAGTAAACTTGACAAAGTCATGTGTGCAGATTGGAGGATCACTATTTATGAGCTCTTTTGTTTTCTTCATGAAGTTTTAAAGTTTACCACTCAGAGGATTGTAACTGAAACTTGAAATATTGTAAGGTGTGAAAAAGGTGTGTTCTGTAAATTCTCATAGAAGACAATAAATGGCAACACATAAAAGCTGACTGCAACTTTCTTGAGTGCTATGCAGATGAAAATGATGACTTTTTGAATTCTTTTGTCACAGGTGACAAAACGTGGGATCACCATTTCACACCTAAATCCAAACAACAATTACTTGACTGACAGCATCCAACTTTGCCAAGGCAGTGAAAATTTAAACAATCACAGTCTGCTGGAAAGATTATGGTGAATGTGTTTTGGGATCAAAAAGGTGTATTGTTAATTGATTTCATATCTACTGGGACCACAATAAATGCAGAAGCATATTGTTAGACACTCATAAACTTCAAATGACAATTCATAGTAATAGAATATGAATGCACACCAATGGCATGTCCATTCTCCATGACAGTGCTCAACCTCATGTTGCATATGCAACTGCTGATCTTCTGAACCAATTTAGATGGAACATAATCACCCAAACCCCTCTATAATCTGGACTTGACAACTTGTGACTATCATTTGTTTACACATTTGAAAGAACATTTAAGTGGAATGTGATTAGAAAATGATGATAAGGTGAAATATGAAGTCAAAAGCTATCTCATTGACATGATGGTGAGTTTCTATGACTCTGGCATACTAAAACTGCCATAGCAGTTTGAAAAGTACATTGAACATAATGGTGATTATGTTGAAAAATAGTGTTCTTATTCTTTACAACCATGTAAAAAGTTTTATAAATATTTTTTTTCAATTTTAAAACATAAAGAAACCTTATTTTTAGTTGCCTCTCACAATTTGGTAGATGAGTGGACAAATATATATGTTTTCAATGTGTAAATCATAATTAAATTATATATTAAAAGTGATTGTCTAAGTCAAATATATTGGGCCCCAACACTTGGCCAAAATTGTAAGTATGCCTTGTGGTAACTTGGGTGAAGTTTGATATATGACTGAGGCAAACAGTATAAGAACTGCTGACAACAAGGCCAGCAATATATAGAGAGAAGGTCTGAGAAGAGAGTTAGAACATAGGGTTGCTAGGACTAAATGGTAGTGAGACTCATCCAAGCTAGAAGAGATAAAATGAGATTCTAGGAGATAGGGTGGCATTTAGACTCTAATAATAATTAAGAGATATACTGTGCAAACACTTAATTTCTACCTAATGTTCAATCTTATTAATGGACGGCAATTTTCATAAAGCCATCTATATTAGTGGTATTTGTGTCCTAGTAACCTTTTGCCAGATAATACACATTTATAGATAGGTATCTGCCATAAATATAATAAGCAATATATAACTTTTTATATAATTAAAGCAATGAGTTTAAAAAATAACTTTTTTATTAAAACATAAGAAAAATATCTAAAAATACATCACCAGAGTTAGAGCTGATAAAATAATAATTATTAATCAATATTTATTTTCTGGATCTTGCATAATGACTAGAGGATTAATTTATGATGGCTTTAGTTCTAAGTTGATAAGAAAAAGGCTTAATTGCAGCACATGCAACAACTTAAACACCATAAATTTGTAAAAATTAAAAGTTTGGTATTAAATTATATATAGAAAGAATAAAAATAATAAGGAAAAGTAAACAATATGCCTCTTTTTAAAATGACTGAGTTAAGATTATTCCTTGAAATGAGACTCAATATTTACAATTTATACTAACATTTTATTTTATCTAATTGTAATTTATAGTAAACAAATTTCTTAATAAATTAAATCTACAATATATATTTAGACATTTTATACTAACTGACTTCTATATTAACTTGTCATATTTGGTATTGAAGTATATCTATACAATAAAATATCTGTTTATAATGAAATAATAGATTGTTATATAAAAGTCAAGAAAGATTATACTAAGACATGTAAGGGTTACTAAACACACACACACACACACACACACACACACACACACACACACACACACACACACACACACACACACACACACACACACACACACACACACACACACACACACACACACACACACACACACACACACACACACACACACACACACACACACACACACACACACACACACACACACACACACACACACACACACACACACACACACACACACACACACACACACACACACACACACACACACACACACACACACACACACACACACACACACACACACACACACACACACACACACACACACACACACACACACAAACTATTAGATATATTGCATTTTTTTAAAATTTATACTATACATGCAATAAACTATATAAATAAAATAATGAAAAAATGTTATTTTATGAAATTTTAATTGTATATGTATGTAATATCTATGATACTAATTAGCAAGTTTCATTATGAACCTTATTATGTTAAGTAAACTAATAATGGCAATAGTACAATAGTAAAGACAAGTAAATTTGTCAGTATTTATATATACAGTTCCTAGTGGCCAGATTTCAGTGTTTTGCTATGGTATTTATGATTTATCAAAATAAATTAAATTGATTTTTTTAGATATTGTACTTTAGATAACCATCAACTACTCAAGCAAAACCATTTAACCTACAAAATCAACCAAATAACCATAATATCTTAGAAAAATTATTTTCAAAGTAAATATTTAATGGCAGCAAAAACTACTTTAATAGGCAACCACTTTATCTTTCCTATAGTCTAATATCCATATCTTTATTCATTATTTATAAAATGAAATTAAGAGGGGATGGTAGGGACAATTTTTCATCTTAGATAGTATAGTTCAAACCTTTTATAAATTAAACCTACACCAGAGTGTTTACTTTAACCCTGGTAGGCAAAAACCCTATTTTCATTTAATTTATCACCATATTTTTATTCATTTTTTTATAAAATATTTAGAGGAGGAGGGTGAAATAAGTTGTCTTAGCTAGTATAAATTTTACATGTTTTATATCAAACCTGAATCATATTGGTAGCAGGATATACCTTGTTAAGCTAACCACCCTTATATAGCAACCCTATTAAACCTTTTGAACCAATTAAATAAAACCAAACTTGCTAGCTGAAACATTATCAATAAAAATGCTCACCACCTGACTAAAGATAAAAACTTTATATAACTTACTATATGATTTTTAATATGCGCCTTTAAACTAATAAATGCTATATTAGATCTTAAATTATATCTTATATAATTTAGAATATAAGAAAAAATTGGCTTTTATATGGTAACATAAAGTTTTAATATATCTGATTATAAATTAAAGTTTAATAAACTCTACCTACTTGAGAACTTAACACTAAGAGGCATATACATACTAAATTTTGTGTAGTAGGTTTTTGGTTTAGGAGAAATAATTTTTTTGATATGATTTACAAATTAAAATGGTTTATAATAGATTTTTATTACTTAATAAACCAGATGTTATTTAAGAATTAGATGATTTTATAAATAGTTCTTTAGTAGGTATCAATGAACTAAAAGTTTTCTTTATTCCAAACTTTATATCCAAGCTTATGTAATTTAGATTATATGATAAAAATTAGATTATATAAATAAAATTTTATAGTTTTTGTATTTTTTGTAGTTAAAATTGAGTATAAATCCTTACCTAATCCATATCCTAAACGTAAGCTGTATATAGATAGCAAATTTATAAATCTAAGGTTTGGTTTTGTAAAATAATTTTATATATACATTTTCTTAAAATTGAATTATTTTATAATAGAAATTTATTAAAGTAAAATAATCTGCTTTTTCACATATTAAAAAATCCTAGAAATGAATGGTTTTTTAGATGAACTAAAAATTGAAAGAACATCCATGTCAAATTGAAAATTCCTAGCTTTTGTGGTTTAAGAGAAACCTTGATTAATAATGTGTTTTATATAAATTATAGATATATTTTTTTACAATTTTTTTGTTCTAATTGAAATAAAAACTCTATATGTACAGATATTCCAACACCCAAGCTGACATACATAGCAAATTTCATAAACGTAGGTTTGTTGGGGTTTTTAAGATACTTTTTTTGAAAAATTTCTCAAGCTAAATTGTTTTTGTAGATAATTTATTAAGGTAAATTTTAAACTGCTTTTTACATATAAAATTGCTTAAAAATATCCTAAAAACAAACGGGTTCTTAGTTGAACTACAAATTTAAAATAGAACCTTCATGTCAAATTTCTAGATTTTGTAGTTTAAGAGAAACATTGATTAATAGTGTCTTTTATATATATTATAGATTTAAATAGATTATAGATATAGATAGATTATAAAAAAATAACGTAGACATATTGAGAATCTAGTTATTTACACTGTCTGCTAAATGACTGGTAGGAATTTATGGTAATAGAAAAACTCATGTTTAGGATAAACATCAGGTGTTTGGACAGATGGAATTAATTCTCAGGTTTTAGCCAAAGCTAGTGTGGCTAATCCATTTATTTGGTGTAAGGAGGTATGTAATTCGATAATAAATGCGAATACCAATAATCTTGCAACGTTCATTTATATAGTGAATCATATGAAACGTACCTAATTAGGTTCATTGAATAGGATTTAAATGTCATAAACGTTTGGTACAAATACATTTTAATCCCACTAACACTAACAGCTAAACTCCACAAATAGCTTTATAAGTTAATTCACATTATCAGATGCATGAATTACATCTATTAACCTTGGCTCACTACCCCAAGAAGGAATCTCGATTACTAATGAATAGCCAAAAGTACGGTTATAAGTTGAAGTTGACGTTTTGATGATATTAACCATCCAAACATCTGTCCACTCGAAATAATTCTACCAATGTAGTAAAGAGTATTCAAGTTTTCCTTCAATTTTGAGAAAGGATGAGAATATAAGTATGGCTTATCAAAGTTTGTTGAGGATGGCCTCTATAGTTAATGGGAATACGTTTAGCGTCTACGTTGGGTGGAATTCAGTTGCATACTCTGGGTTGTTTATAGCCTTCAATGTTTTGGTATCGATCGCCCTAGGTTTACAGATAGAATTGAGTTTGGTAATAAGTGCTTTACGCTGCTTGACTCAGCTAACAGTTATGGGTTTCGTATTGAATCCGGTGCTCAAGTCAACAGAGATGTGGGTGCCACTCTTCATGTCAGGTAAGGTTGATTTAAATGTTTAATATTAGGCGTATTTGTTGTTATTTCTGCTTATGAGACAGTATTCCATCAATCAAAGCTACGCCACAAGCATATGGTAACCTTTTAAGATGTCTCCTAATTATATAGTTCCTCGTAGTGTTTGTCTCAGTGCTGGTATCGGCAGGAGTAGTCGGTATTATTGGGATAGGTTTGGTCTTCAACGTACGCCCATTCTATTTGGCTCGCCAATTCGTACCAATAATTGGGCTGCTTCTAGGCAACAGTATTGCTGGAATCTCAATTGGACTTCGTTCAACCTTAACTGCACTCAGAGACGACAAAGCCTCAATTGAATGCTATCTCGGTATTGGTGCTACAAGGTGGGAGGCAAGTCGGCCTATTGCAATCAGAAGTGTTCAGATTGGAATGATGCCAACCATCAACGCAATGTCAGTTATGGGCATAATTTCCATCCCCGGTATGATGACGGGCCAGATCTTGGGCGGAACCGATGTGATGGTCGCCGTACGTTATCAGATCATCGCCATGTTCATGGTCGCCAGCACCACTGCCCTCGCCACCTTAATGTGTGTATCTGCCGCGCTGCTAATCTGTATCGATGAACACCATCGTTATAGAGAAAATCGCATCACAAGTTCTCAACTCTTTATAATCAAATTCTTAAATTACTTACAAATTTCCATCAGAAGATTGTTGAAACAAAGATCCTACCAAAAGTTAAACCAAATCTCCTAAAAACTAAAAAGCTATACTAATAAGACATTGGTATATATCCTTTTGTTAACTATCAGTTACCAAAACTCTTTATTACAGAAATAAGCGGCAATAAGATAACGGTAAGAGTATACTTTCAAGTCAACAATCTCATGGATCATGAAGTGATATTCTAAGTTATTTAATTTTTTGATTTAGTTGATCTATAGCCACAAAACAGCTAATACAATAACTTGAAATTATAAAGATATCTTATCTGCCTCTAAAAGCTAATGATACTTAGCTAATTTAATTATCAGTTAACCAAAAAATGAAAAGTAATTAACAGAAATTGTAATATATTACTATTTATTTACAGAGATATGCTACAAATCAAATTGCAAAAGAAAAGTTTGAGTGTATAAGTGGTATATTATTAAAAAATTATTCGAGGCGGGTCAACCTTGGGACAAATATACCATACTGAGGATGTTTTCTAGCCAGCACAGGTTTCGAACTCAAAACTTGCACTAGAGGTGGAAGCAGTTTTACCCACTCGGCTAACCACCCCTATATTTTTTAAAACTCCATACTTTATTAAATAAATTTAAGGGAAAGTAAGAGGGAAGGGCGGAATACTGGTGTTTTGGCTGAGGGTAAAAAAGACCGGGGATTCGGGCCACTAGATTTCTAGCACCTCCAACCATTGCTGATTGGTGATTGCTATCGCTAGCCACGGTTCTAGCAGTGGTAGGCTTACAGGCCATACTATTCTAAGACAATTAGTAGCTTCATTGCATGCAATGAGCGATCCAGCAAGGAAAGCTAAACGTGTGGCCTTATAACACCTGGGGATTATATGTGAAAATTTTGAGATCTGGCAGAGCTGATTGGAGATAATCTGAATGGTCTTCAATACCAAACCTCTGTGATAGGGGCGCTCGTTGCTCATAACCTTGGCAACAAGCATATAGTGAATTACCTATACATAATACTAGTAAATGAAGGCTCATAGTTGGATCTGAGCCATTCTCAGGGTTTTCATAAAGAACAGGTCCTGCGATGGATGTATACCCAGAGGCAAATGATTGCCTGATAGGATATATTGTATTGTGGACCAGTATTTTTTGAACATGGCACATTCATAATAGTGATATGCTATGTCTGCTTCTGGTTCAGTCCCTGATATAGAGTCACCCCAACCTTGGTTGGTCTTCAATGGATCATCTTGGTTTGGTGATTGGATATTTGGGATCAGCCATCAATACATTATTGAGCTATAGCCTCCTATCAGAATACCTTCATCAGGGATTGCACCTGATTGTGTATTGGGTATTCCACCCAATGAGTTACTCATGCTACCAAATCAATTTTAGTTGGGGACCATTCACCCCCCCAACTGGGCTGTTTCAGGGTTGGCACCCAACTTGTTCTTCACCTGAATAACCTGAGCTGATTTGGTAAGTTTCTCCATGTCAGAAGAAAACTTTTTATTGCTTGACTCTGTTAGTTTGAATTGCTAGTTTTGTTATTTGAATCTGAGTCAGTTTTGGATCCTACCAATACCTCATCTGAGTTTTTTACTTTATTAGAAAGAGTTTTCTCACCCTGTGAGGCCCCAGTCCCCCCTGCTGATTGAGGTTCACTGGGGAATATTCCTGACTCTGCTGTTCTTGGTATCAGGCCTCACTCCTGGAAGGTTGCATTTGTTATCTGGGTGTCAGTGGGCATTGATCCTAAGGAGTCACCCTGTCATTTGCACTATTCATTAGTACTCCATGACCCATCTCCACATTTGTTCATTTTGTAGTTGTTTGTGTCACCAGATTATTACTTGGCACATATATGGTGAAATGCCCAGCCCCATTTCTAGTCATGTCGGGGCTTGGGCCAGTGGGAAGGTCAGCAGATGGTTCATCTATCTCAATGACCTTGGTTTTATTATTAATAAAACTCACTATTGGCATGGGCAAGTCATCCAAATCTATGTGCTGCACACAGACAGGTGGCTTGCCTTCCCTACGCTTGGTTGGTTAGGCTTTGTTCACTATCTATAAAATTGCAGTGCAGTATGGCAGTTGGTTGCTCTCTCAGTTCTTGTTAAAATCACTTTTTGTTATAAAAAGTGATATTTGTGAGAGAGGCTAACCACCCTTATAAGTGGTACATTATTATATTTGAGATAATAAAGGCAAAGGTATATTAGTATCATCAAGGACTTTATACTATTTTAGTAAACTTTGTATATAAATTGTTTAGTGGAACCCAATTAAAAAACTTTTGATGTGAAATGTCAAGTTCATCACCATGTCACCCATATTTGGGTGATGGGTATGCTACTGTGGGGCCCTGTCATCTAAAAATAGGTGCCAAGGTGACAACCATATTAATGAACAAATATAGTTTTAGCATAGCTAATAGCAAATTCAAATATGACATCTTAAATGAAATTGAAGGGTAAAAAACTACCTAAAACTTCCATCAGAGCTTAAAGGGGTATGTAAGAAAAAGGTGCACAAAATGAAGCCCCTATCTGCATGGGTAGAGGTACAAAATAAAAATATTAACATTATTCACATTATAATATACTTTTTGTTAATTTAAATTTATGATAAAATATTATTTTATTCTACAGTATTTTATGGTATTTGTTAAAACAGTCCAGATACATTTGTGATTTTGAACAATTGGGACAATAGATTATAATTTTTCATAATTTTTTGCTTCCTAGAATTTGAAATTTGTCAATAGTCACATTTGGGCATTGTGAGAAACTCAACTTATTAACACTGGGTGATGAACATGTTAAAAGCATACTGAAACATATATTTACTGGTACAAAAATTGATACCATAACAAAAAGGGCCATACCTTCTTGTTAAGTGATTGGTTAAATCAGTCTTTAATAAAAAAGTGAGAACAGCAAACATATTGTGATATAAATTTGAAATTAAATTAAAATAAGTCAGCGTTAAGGTGAAAGTGACTTAGATAATCACTTTATTTGAGGTGGGCCAACCTGGGGACAATACCGCACTGATTAAGGGGAAGCAAAGAAATGGGAAAGGAGGATAAAATCTGGAAAACCTCCATGCACGGCGTATGCTAGGCCAGGAACTCCATGGACCGCCTTTGCTATTTGCTATCTTGGTTTGGGGCATTGGTGCACAACGCCAACACAGTCATAATTGTCCCCTACCCAAAGTTCCTGTACCAGAATCAAACTCAGAGAGGCAGCGGTAGAGGTCCCTATTATACCACTGGGGTATCCTCCCCTGTGACTTAGAAAATCAACTTATAATTAATTGTCTTTGTATATTTAAGTATATTTGCTCAATTATTCCTCCTAAACAAATAGACTAAAAATAAATAAACTTATTATACTAATTTTATTTATAAGGAAAACCAACACAGGGTAGTTTCCCTTATTTTTTGCTCATAGAAATTCTAATAAAAATTATATATAAGATGTAAAAATGCTGTAGGGGAGGATACTCAAGTGGTAGAAATGACCCTCTACCACTGCCTCCCCAAGTTCAATCCTGGTCGACAAACTTTGGGTAGGAGACAATTATGACTGTATTGGTATTGTGCAACAATGCCCTGAACCAAGATAGCAAATAGCAAAGGTGGTCCATGGAGTTCCTGGCCTATCATACGCCATGCATGGAGGTTTTCTGGGTTTTATCCTCCTTTCCCATTCATTTAATTTCCCCTTAATCAATGTGGTATCATCCTCAGGTCGGCCCACCTCAAATCTATATATATATATATATATATAAATGGATGTTGGTATATATATCTGTATATTTGATAGCTATAGACTCTGACACCATTTGAATGATCACCATGAAAGTTGGAACATATAAGTATTTTTTCATGGAGAAGGTTTATAAATTTTTAAACGTTATTATTTCTATAGTAAAATAAAAGGTTTTGAATGTAACAAGTGAAAACCCTATATGTTCTTGATGGTATTCACTATATTGTTACAGCTGAGCAGTTAGATATTTGGTTGATTTGATATTTTAAATGGTTTTGTTAAGTGGTTAGTGGTCATTTGGCTAATTAGCAATTTAATCTAAATCAAAACTGAATCAAAAACCCAATTGATTTTATAAATACCTCCTCTAGTATAATTGGCTTTTCTCTCTCTCACAAGCAT
The DNA here is from genome assembly GCA_022478985.1 of Massospora cicadina. Lineage (NCBI taxonomy): Eukaryota > Fungi > Entomophthoromycota > Entomophthoromycetes > Entomophthorales > Entomophthoraceae > Massospora > Massospora cicadina. The sequence continues at coordinate 215,921 of JAKSZP010014479.1, forward strand.
CACTTTTTAAATAAAAAAGTGAACTGAACAATAATTGAGAGAGCATCCAACTGCCAGTGCACACTGCAACTATAGAGCAGTGATCCATGGCCAACCACCCAAGCATAGGGAAGTCAATCCGCCCATCTGTGCATAGCACATAGAAATGGACAACTTGCCTGCGCTGATATCAAATAAAATGAAGAATGCCAAGATAGACATACCATCTGACAAACTTCCTGCTGGCCCAGGCCCCCATATGACTAATGACAGGGAAGGTCTGAACAACCCATGTTTTTTAATTAACAATTTGGTGACATGAACAATGACAAAATGTGTGAACGCATCAAAGAGTCATGGTGCCCTTACGACTAGCATGGATAATGGGGCTGACTCCCCAGGATTGGTGGCCACTGACAACCAGATGACAGGAGATACCCTCGGGGAGCAAGGCCTGATGCTAAGAACAGCAGTGTCAGGAATATTCCCCACCAAACCTCAACCCTTAGAGGGGATTGGGGCCTCACAGGGTAAGAAAATTTTTGTGGAAAAAACAAAAAACACAATTGAAGTATTGGTTGGATCTGAAACTGACTCAGATTTGATTGACGAAAATCAGCAGCTCAAACCAACAGAGCAACAACATAAAAATTTTCTGCTGATATAAAGAAACTTACCAAATCTGCTCAGAGTATTTGAGTAAAGAAGAAGTTGGGCACCAGTTCTGATAAGGCCCAGTCAGGGGGAAGAATGGTCCCCGACTAAAATTGATCCAGCAACCTGAGAAAATCATCAGGCATGATCCCCAATACACCATTGGGTGCAATCCCTGACAAATACATGTCAACAGGGGGTCTAGCTCAACCAAGAATTGATGGCCGATCCTGAATGGACCATCAGGAACAAACCCTAACAATTCCAAGCTGTCAGAGGGGATTAGATTAGCACAAAGCCAATCACCAAACCAATATGAACCATTGGGGACCAACCCTGATGGGGTGAAGCTATGTCAGGGACCAAATCTGAGGGATCAGACACTTTAGAAAATTTGGCAAAAAAACTAAAAGTACTACTGGAAGGGGCTGAAACCCTGACAGCAGTCAAGTCAGCGGCTAGGGCCCTGATGAAATATACTCCAATTTATTCAGACATGTTGGCGCATTGAGGCATGTCTGCCCATGAAGTCAAACAATGGGAAGCCTTCCAGTTCCCATACTCTACGGTGACTCAGTGAGTCTCCAAAAATATCAAACCAGCCATCACAGCTATGTGGCGAGACCACAAGTTTTCTGCTGGAGTGGCCAAACGTTGGCTTGATACCCAAATCTTGATCAACATGGTGGTACTATTCAAAGTGTCATGAGTTTAGACTGAAGACACCCTAGAATGGATGAAAATTTCCATGGAGAACAAGGTGATTGAGGCTGCAATCCACAAAGATTTAAAACCAGCAGATGCAAAGGCCTGGATGGATGCCAGAATTGACTTTTTAAATGAAATGGAGTATAACAAGGCAGGCATTACAGCACAATATGCCCAAGATGTTGGGAGCTTGGGCCTCAACCCAACAGAATTAGCCAAATATACAAAACGATTCCTGAATGCCTTGACTGCCTTTGAATGGGCATAACACCCTTCCAATAGACATGGCACTGGAATGGTATAATACCACATTCTACCCAGAGGAGGCACTACCATGGATCATGGCTGGGTTCAAGGCCACCAAGGCCCTACACTGGTCATACACCCAAATCACACCAGCCACTTCATCAGACCTGATAAAAGCGGGCTGGACAAAGGGAAAAAGCGGTGGAGTGGGGACCATTCCAGGATTGGTCACCAGGAGAGGCCATCAACTGGTCCACCAATGGATTCACACTGATGGAAATGAAATACTGGTTCTGAGTTGGGGCCAGTATGGACCTAGTGCACAAATGGGTGGAGATGAGGGGTGACTAAACTGATTCATGAAACCCTTAGAGGCTGACCCTTCCCAATCAAAAAGTGGAAAATCTGGCATGATGTCTCAACAATTTCCAAAGCTGCAGACTGGGATGCAGCGGGGTTCACCCCTGAGTCAGCCCAACTGTGGATGGAACATGAAATTCACCACAGGTGGCAACGCTGATAAAAGGGGTCATGACCCCAGACTTGGGCCAAAAATGGCTCAAAGCAGGGATCCATATTGAAACCATCCAGAATTGGAAGCAATCCTTTCTGGAACTGATGCTAGTGGCCCCATACGCTGCCAAAGGTTTCACCCTCTCTGAAGCATTCCAATAGAGTGAGGTGGGAGTTCCAGCAGCCATGGCATGAGTATTTACAGATGGGGGCTGGAATAGTGTCACAGTAAGGGACTGGTGCCAGCATAGCTCAGTTACACTGGAGGTCCTTCAAAAATACCTCAACCTAATGTGCAGCCCATAATCTGCCCTCAAGTGGTACTGACTGGGGTTCTCACTGACAGATGCCCTCAAGTGGCAAAGCCTCAAGATTGGAGTGCAAATGGCTAAAAATATCAGTCGCCAAGGTATCAGCATTCATCAGATCAAAGCATTCCTCAACTGGGGTTCAGCCTTAATGAATTGGTAAGCTGGATTTTGAAAGGGAAGACCCTGCTGAAGTACCCAAACCAAGCTCAAAAACCAAATCCTACAGCACAGCGGCAGCACATACTGATGACAACACCTGGAATGGAGCAGGAAGCCACATTGAGTACATCTGTTAGCTGATCAGCGGGGGCTTTACAGACCACCAGGCACTGAAATTGTACCTAAAGGATGTTATCTGAATTCACCTGCTGCTAGTGGAGGAGGAATGGTCCAACTTGATGATGTCAATTTATCAGGAACTTGATGAAGTCCTAGCTGGAGGACTTTGATCACCACTGGATACCTAAATGAGGATATATAGCTATAGTGATTCCAGGAAAATTTGAACGCAAGAAACTCCTCAAAATTGGCATCAAATACAAGGGGATTTATCTGCAAATGGAGCTGACCAGATACGCCAACCAAACTGCAAGGTGGGTAACCTTTCAGAATCTCCCTACCAATTGTGAATGGGAGTGGGTGCATGATGCAATCTAGACTGGATTATCATACTATGGGGAAGTACAAGGATTTTGGCAAGCTGGTGGTGATTACATTATGAAGTGCCTCCACCCCCAGACAGTGGAAGCGCTTTACAAACCAGCACTCTGGATGAAGCTGAACAAAATAGCCCTACCCCAATTCATCCACCTGCCCAGCCTCAACAGGGTAGTATATGTCAAACAGGAAGATGCCAAACAAGTGTGCCAGTTCTGTTACCAGACTGGCCACACAATGGCTCAATGCCATCACTGTAAAGGTAAAACTACTCAGGAGTACGAATATGACCCTGTTGGGGGAATCACCAAGGTTGGTACCAAGACTTTCATCTGCCTGAAAGCCAAAGAATGGATCCCGTTCAACTTAACAGAGGTAGCGGACATGAAACTCCAACAACAAGAATTGGACCTGGCACATAGGGAAGCATGGGAACAAGAAGCGGCCAAGTGACCTAAAGCAGATGACAAGCCGTTTATAAATCCAAACCCTGAATCATATGAAATGGTTGAAGGAATGGACCCCAGACCAGCAGAGCGACGTCCAACCCAAGCGGAATGGATGATCTGCGAGGAGGAAAGATGGCAGAAGGTGAACCCAAAGAAGTCCCCCAAGAAAGGACGGATGCAGGAAGCCAACCAATTGAAATTGAAGCCTGACAAGCTGAAAACAAATACTAAATTGAATTGGAAGTCATCGGCAAACAAACCTAAGGCAACTGGCAAAAAATCAGCAGATGCAACAAAATTGGCAAAGTCAGCCGGACAATCACTGACTAAAAATTGAGTTCTGCTGCTAAATCGAACAAAGGGGTGAGAATCTGAATGATGGTGAGGGGGAATCCGCCACTCCACCAGCAGGGGACAAGGGGCACCCAGACCCAATCATAAAGCCATCCCCATTATCCATTGATATGGAGATGGGGATGGTGACTGAATTCCCAGTACATAAGATGCCTGGGAATATAATCCCAGTCCCAATCAACTGAACCTGAAAACTGAATAATACACCCTGCCAACCATCGATGCCATCATCATCTACCAACCAGACCTCAGTATGTGACTCAATCCACAACCCAGACAACACTAAACCTCATACCCATGGGTCAGGCAGCCAGAAATGAGGATAGCGACCACAGATGCTCAGGGGATGGCGAGCATACAAATGAGGAGAAGGAAGATGCACCATTTAAAACCTAATAATATTGACCTAATTTTTATTTCAGAAATGCAAGCTGGTAACCAAAAGAAAATGGTGCCAAGCTCAAACCATGACGCGAAGTTCCACCCACACTTTCCCACCAAATAGGCTACCAAGCCCTTTGGATGGACCATGTGGCGATCGTCATAATCAACAAGAAAATAGACCTGGAATTTGTGGAGGAAACTCACGCTGGAAGGATCTTGATAGCGATGGCTACAAACAGAGAAACTGGCAAGAGCATATGAGCGGTAGCTGTCTACGCCCCACTAAAGCTATACAAAAACCATATTTTTTGGGAATTCTTAGCGGAGGTGCCATCTGAAGCAATGACCATAATAGCAGGAGACCTGAACTGTTGGAAGAATGCAAGCTGGGATATGTTTCCAACAAGAGAACGTCCCAACAGAAAGGCTAACAAGATGCTGAAACACCTAGTCAAATTGGGGATGTGCCTAATGATTGACAAAGAGGACGATGACCTGGCCAACTTAGTGTGATGGTCATATGATGCCGCTGGATCCCCACTGTCAGGATCACATTAAGACTACATCCTAGCGTCATCAGATCTCAAGCTGACAACGTCAAACAGCGAGGTTAGCATAAATGCCAAAAGTGACCACATGGTCATCTGCGTGGATATCAACCTTGATGAACCCCCAAGGAACCACAATTGGCAATTGGCACCTGCCACACTGAGGGATGGGGAATGGCACTGAAAGATTGATGCTGGACTGGATCGACTGGCAACATATCTGGACAGCTGCCTGGAGTTGGACCCACTAGAATGATGGAATTAGATCAAAGAAAAACTGAAGCATGATAGCATGAAGTTTGAAAAAGAGACCTCCTACAAGCAAACTGCCACTGCAAAGCAGCTGAAGTCTAAATTAGAAAGGCTGAGGCTCACCCAGCAGGACAGAGAGGACTGGTGGAGTGAGTACCAAACAACACACAAAAAGTATCAGGCCATAATGATGAAGCAAGACTCAGAGAGATGGACCAATGTGACTTACTGATATTGGAGCCTAGTGGGGACAATGACCAAAGAGGGCCTGAAGCACCTCAAGGAAATTTGAACCAAGGCTAGGGTACAGGAAGTGGAGACAGTGAAAGGGGGAGTATCAACAGACCCTGAAATGATCAAGCATAAGGTTGAGAAATTCTATGATGATCTTTTCTGACAATGAGAAATGAGCAAAATGGTGACAAAAATCCTTATTGACCTGGCCAAGCCGGCACTGGGGGGCTGTACACTGGAAGATGTCACCAAACTATCCGCCAAAATCTCTATTGATGAAGTTAAGAGGGCGCTAAAGGAGTCACCAAGAATAGAAGCAGGCCCTGACAATATGTGTGCAGAAATATACAGCATATTCCGTGACCACATTGCACCAGAGCTCAAAGCCCTCTTTAACCACTGTTTACAAAATGGCCAGCAGATCCTGAGAGGCCAAGAGACCCAAATCTTACTTTTGTACAAAAAGGGCCTCTGATGCCAACTTCATAACTGGCGCCTGATTGCACTATCAAGTACCAATTATAAACTGATCACGCGCATACTATCTAATTGGCTGATGGCAACAGCACTGCGCACGCTCCATAATGCCCAGAATAGCTTTGTCAAAGGCCATAGTATATGGGACAGCATTGGTTCAGTCCAGAGCGTACTCCAGGATGTGAGGGGTATTGAAAAAAGGGTACCTTATGTTCCTTGACATGGAAAAGGCATATGACCAAGTAACTTGGTCATTCCTAATGAGGCACTAAAGGCAGTAGGTATCCCCAACACTTTTCAAGAATGGAGATTGATGCTGTACTCAGGCCTGATAACGAAGGTGATTGTCACAGATGGCATAATCAACAAAATCCCTGTCAGGCAGGGTCTCTGACAAGGCGACCCCTATGTCACTGATACTCTTTAATTTTGCAGCCAACATTTTTCTGGCAGCAGCAGATGCAAAACTCTGGGGCCTAGTCCACCCTAATCAAATGCCACGAAGATGCTAGCACTTGCTGATGATATGGTAGTAGGCATAAGCTCAACAACTGACCTCCAGGGCGCTGAGAAACTATTAAACCTCTACCAGCTAGCTTCAAATGCAAAAATCAACTTGGTGAAAACCTCAGTGATGAGGATTAGCAACCTGAACTTCAGCCCACCAACTGACAAAATTCCAATCATGAACTCCCAGACAATCCAATACCTTGGGATACTATTCATTGATAAGGGCCCAGCAGTACTGGAGACCAAACATGAAGTATTGTCAAGCTTATCAATCTGAATGGCATGCTGGAAGAGCGCCAGACTATGCCTCAAGGAGAAAGTGCAGGCAATAAATGTCTTCATCTTCTCAAATTTGTGGTATGTTGCTCATGTGCTGCCAATAAGCCCAAACTTAGAGAAGAAAATCAGAACAATGCTCCAAACCTTCCTGTGGTTCAAGGCAAAGGTGGCAACAATACCGCTGGAAGCCCTGTCAAAACCAAAGAATGAAGGAGGCATGGGCCTCCTGGACTTTGAATCTCATGCCCAGCATATATGGGGGAAGTTGTTCCTTAAGCTAACACAGATGCACATGCGCTGCCTGACCCTAGTGTGGGGCGTGAACTGGGCAAGAGCCTAAGGCCTTCAAGAGCTGGTCTCTCCCCGCTCAATACATGAATGGATGGCGCACCACCCGCGGATAACCTCCTGATAGGATACTCCACACTACTGGCAACTATGCAATTGGGCCATGCGCCAGGGCAGATGGTCATTTGAGCAATCAGCCCAAGACGCTGACCAAATTCAAAGGGACGTCGAAGCCCATAATTCCACAATGATTTCCACAATGAGCTGGGAGGAGCGTAACTGAATTGCCAATGAATATGCAACCAAGTCAATCATAATAAGGTACAAATTGACGCTGATAGAATATGGGAATCCGCTCCCAAAACTGATATGCAATCCACCCACCCATCCACAAATCCTAAATGACTGGACTACCAAGGGCCATGACACCAACTACCCAATGAAGGAGTTGATTTTGGGCCTGAACTCTCGTTTTGTAATGACCAAACAGCGTTCAGTAACCTGGAAGATCCTAAACTGGGCATTCAAATTGGGCAAGCACAGCGGGCCAAACTACCAGCATGAAGAATGCCCCATATGCGCTGAACCAAAACAGACATAGCCCACCGTTATTATGAATGTGCCATGTTCAAAAATACTGGTCCACAATGCAATACATCCTATAAGGCAAACAATCACCTCTGGAATACATCCATCACAGGATCTTTTCTTCATGAAAACCCTGAAAATGGCTCCAATCCAACTACAAGCCTTCATTTACCATTATTGTGTCTGGGTAATTCACTGCGTGCTTGTCGCCAAGATTTTGAACAATGAGCGCCCCCACCACAAAGGTTTGGTATTAAAGACCATTCAGATTATCTTAATCAGCTCCATCAGATCTCAAAATTTTCGCGCCTAATCCCCAGGTGTTATAAAGCCGCATGTTTGGATTTCCCCACTGGATCGCTCATTGTACATGATGAGGCAACTAATCAACTGAGATTTGAATGGCCTGTAAGCCTGCCAATGCTAGAACGTGGCCCAGCAATGGCGATCACCAATCAGCAAGGTAGGAGGTGCTAGAACTCTAGCAGCCCAAACCCCTGGTCCTTTTTACCATTGGCCAAATCGCCTGTATTCCGCCCTCCCCTCTTACTTTCCCTAGTATAATTGGCTCATCTTTTAGCTCTAAACTTAAATTTTATAAAGGTCAATTGTTCAAATTCCGGAACAATCACTTTTTTATTTAATTGCTTTTTATCATTATAACTATTTATATAGTTAAAGCTAATATTACAAGTGTAAGCAAAATTAAAAAATGATAAGCCAACATTTTAGATATAAATTATAGAAATTTATCTATATATTTATAGATGTTGGTATAGTATCTATATATATAAATAGTAATTGTGACTGTGATTAGTAATTATTGAGTGATTTTCTTATGTAATACCATTTCCATTTGAATTTTATTGAGTGTTGGATGTTGATATACATAACCATTGTTCCTTTGCTTATAAGCTAATGATATTTGGGTCACACAAAACTCAACTATCTTTGGATGCCTCATCTGTCACCAAATGTTGGACAATTACAAGTCTAATTATGTAATAAGAGTGTTATGGTGCAAAATCAGGACAAAAGTAAGGACAAAATTGGCCAAAATTTCCTGGCTGATTCTTGGTAAAAACCTAAAATCAGGGTAATAATTTTAGTAATAATACTTGGGCAAATAGGATGAGTTCAGGTAAGCAAATTGCCTCAACTATGTGTCATGGAATCTTCTGATTAAAGTAAGACTAGGCTTCCAACCTGGGTGTGTAACAACCCAGTGAATGGCCCAGAATTCCAGGGGCATAGAAGTTCTGTGCAGTTGTAGTAGGGATCCCCTATCATTCTGGTGAGGGAAATAAAGGTCAATAAACATACCAAAGGCCCCATAACAAACCAAATGGCTGCAATGGGGGCAACTGCGGGCCTTGCTGGGGCATCCCCAAGGGTGGAAGAGGTAAGGAGGATGATTAATCCTCCTGGGTTTGCAGTTGTTGACCTTTGGATTTACTATTCCACCCATTTTGGACTGTTTCATCATTAAAATTTTTTGATGATCATATAAATTTTTAAAATGATAATTGGCTTCACAAATCATGTTGAATTGAATTGCTCCGACCATAAGGAGGCCTTGGGCCTTGTCTTGCACCCATTGGGGGTCCTTGGATTGGGTAGGAAGGTCAGGTGTGTCACCAATGTGGCGGATTGATTTCAAAAATATGCTTGGGCTGGATTGGCCCTCGCCAGAATGACCTGGATGGTCGGCGCCTGGTTTCCACCTCGCGGTAATGGATGGAAAGTCCTCACCTCCAAATGGAGAATTGAGATTAGCAGATATGGCCTCACTCCACCCGAGTTGCACCAAATCACTAGTGAATTGGCGAGGCAGACAGGCTGAATTCTCCAATTATTTTTTGGAGTAGGAGTCGATCCCAAAGTGGGTTTGCCAGGTGCTGAATGGAAACCAGGTCACTGTGAAAAGTTTGGAGGATCTGATAACTCTCCTGAAGCTGCAGATTGATGTTGTAGGCTGGTGGCAAGTTCATGGATTGCAATCCCCATTTGGTGGGCCACCAGATTGATGGTTTAAAGGGCCCACTCAGTAATCATCAGCTCTAGGATGCAGAAAGCTGCATACTTCGCTGGGTTAATCAAAAGTATTGTGAAAGAAAGCGGTGGAGCTTGTGGAGTGGGTTTTGGTGACAAAAGCTTTATTATACTTTTGAAGAAAAATGGACTGGCAACTGCTCTTTACAGAGACAGTTGTCTTATATAAGGGAAGAGGGGAAAAGGGGCCTTGGATTGCGTTTTCTTTGGCAGCAAAATATGATGTACTCAAGGGTACTCAGCTGGGGTTCAGGGCCTCATCATCCTGCTTACACACAGGTTGCCAAAGCTTTGGCAACATAAGCGTTGGATCTGCCAAGGAGGGACTTTCACCAATCCAAACATAAGCGGATTAACCCTGGATTGAAGGTGTGGCTGAATTGGGTTCCACCAGGGTCAATTCTGATAAATTTATAAACTTTTTTATAAATTTTCCTGAAAGCAAATTTCTGACTCAGATTGGTTTTCCTGGACACGGAATTTCAAATTCCATGTCCCAGACCCAGTTTCCTGACTTGGGAACCCTTTCTGGATTTTGGAGCTCATTTTATTACCTAAAGACATAAAGGATGGCGTAGTAAGGCTCAGAGGGGGGAATCTGCTGTTAAAGGCTTCTGGCCTGCATTACCTCATTGCAGACCTCTGTTACTTTTCCAATCAGTTCAGAAGCAGCCAAATGGGTACTGTGGTGGGTTTTTTTGGTGCCAATGCAGTGACCCAGCGTTCATCCACTACATGACCCAAGTCCCCCAATTGAGACAAGGGCTCCACAGAGGCATTAGGTCCCTTCTTCTTCCTAAAAGGGAACTTTTCCCGATCTAACCCAAGAGGTTGGGTCTCTAGACTTACATTATACTCTCCTTTCTGAACGGGAAGCATTCCTCCTCCTGGAACGTGGGCCAGGGCATAGTTCTTATGTTTAGTAGGAATTTTGATGGCCAAAATCATCGCAATTTTCTTGGGTGGATAGGGAGCTTCAGTATATGACTTGTGAAACTCAGCTACCATTCCTTGCAATTTCCACAATCCTTTGCACTTACCCAACTATTTTCATAGGCTGGGTAGCCTTTCCATGAAACCAGATACTGAACTGACCTTCTAATTTCCTTAAGACCAGTATTGCCTCTACTTCGGCTTCTTGAGAGTCCCCTATGATAATAGGCTCAGGGGTATAAGGAAGCTCTCCCTTAAAGATGGATAGTTGAGAGATGTAGAAAACATTGTGTTGTTTCTATTGGGCAGGAAGCTTGATGCGGTATGCACCATTACCAAAGTCTTTCTATACTTAAAAAGGACCAGAGCGCTTACTAGCCAGCTTCCTAGAAGGAACCTTCATATTTAGGTGGTGGGTGTCAAGCATAACGAGGGAGCCTTCAGAGATGTCATGTCCAGGAAGTCGTTTCCTATCAGCGAACTTCTTATAATCTTCAATGGCCTTTGATAAAGTGTTCTTGAACGAGCTTTTGGGTGCCTTGGATCTTGGTAATACAGTCCTCTGCTGCAGGCACTGCTGAGGTTAAGCGTGCCCCAATCTGGAAAGATGGGTTGTAACCCAGGGTTGCTTCAAAGGGGGAGAATCCAGTGGAAGAGTGGAATGTGTTGTTGTAGGAAAATTGCGCTAAAGAGAGGTCTGTGGCCCAAATGTCCTGGGTGGCTGAGGAGTAACAACGTAGATATTGTTCTAACACTTGATTAACTCTCTACGTTTGCCCATCCAATTGTGGTTGATATGCTGTAGAGTGGCAAGCTTTGATGTTGAGAAGTCCTAGTAAGGCATCACAAAACCTGGCTGTGAACTGTGGGCCCTGATCACTTACAATTCACGTTGGGAGTCTAAACATGAAGAAGAAATGAGTGATGAAGAGTGTTGCAGTATCCGCTGCTGTTATAGTAGTGTTGCATGGGACAAACAACGAAAAATTAGTAAACCTATCAACAACCACTGTTATGGCATCAAATCCCTTGGACATGTGAAGCTCAACAATGAAGTCCACTGAGACTGATGTCCAGGGACCCTCAGCGTGTTGCAAAGGATAGAGGAGACCCTTTTTTACTGTGCGGTATGATTTAGATTGAGCACAAGTGACACAGCTTGATACCCAGGCTAGTATATTCTTGGAAAGCCCATCCCAATTGTAGTTTCTTTTAACTAACTCGGCACATTTTTTTTAACAAGGATGAATTACAGTGGGTGGGACATGGTGATAGTCAAAAACCTGCATTCTCAGGGTAGGTGGAACCCAAATCCTATCCCAAAAGAAGATATCCCATCCTTTAAGTGGTACAGAAGCTGTTTGCGTTGCTTGGTCTCCAGGTCATTTACCACTTCAATTCCCTCTGGGCAACACAGTTGTCATGCTAAAACGCGTTCACACATGGGGGTTTCTGGGGATATATTAGCATATGATACTATAACAGGGGTGAGGGAGAGGATCATGGTGGGAGGTACCACTGTGGTGAGCTCAGACAGGTCATCCTCTGGGCCTGGATCCAAGGCAGGGTTGCGACTCAGCATATCTGGCAGCACATTTAGGGGCCCTTTTATGAACTCATTCTTAAAGTTAAAGTTGCAAAGATCCCTATATGTGCATGCTTGACGATGAGCCAGCTTTTGGGGTTTCCGATAATACAGCAAGGACTTATGATCTGTGCGCACTGTGACTTCATGCTTTGCTCTTTTGAAGATATTAACAATGAGTCAGAGACCATGCCACCACAGCCAACTCTTTGTCATAGATTGCCCATGCTTGTTCTGTGGAGGTAAATTCCTTGAGAAGTATGTCACTGGATGCTCCTTCCCTTCATGCTCTTGCAATAGAACTGCTCCCACTGCAACTGCTGAAGCATTGCATGCCACCATAAATGTCTTGGATGTGTCAGCATGCCCAGGATTGGATCCAACAAAAAAACAGTTTTGATTGCCTCAAAAGCCTTTTGACAATCATCTGTCCATTTGAAAGGTGCATCCTTCCCTGTCATTGGGTGGAGGGGTGACGTCAGTTGGGCGAGCGCAGGAGAAAACATCTTTAGGAATGTCACAGTACTCAGGAAACTTCTCAATTGTTTTTGGGTGGTAGGGTTTGTCCAGGACTGAATAGCCTCCAGTTTACATGGGGGAACCGCATACCAATCCTTAAGGACCAGGTTCCCTAAGAATGTTACTTCTTCTTGAAAGAATTCTCATTTGGACGGCTTGACAAAAAGCCCTGCCTTGAGAAGGGCGGCCATTAAAGCCTCCAAATCCTTGGTGTGCTGTTTGCAGGTTGAAGAGTGTATTAGGGTGTCATTGATATAAGCAATGTCACAAGTAAATCTTAGGCCCCCCAGGACATCATCAATTAAGTGTTGGAAAGTTGCTGGTGCGTTCTTCAGTCCAAATGGCATTACCTTATACTGGAATATTCCGCGCCTTGTTCTGATGGCTGTGAGCCATTCTTGACCCTCCTTGACCCTTATCTGGTTAAAGGCATTAACCAAATACAACTTAGAAAATATTTGAGATTTGGTAATGGCCTGTGCGATGGTTTGTTCCAAAGGGAGGGGATATGGATCTGGAACCATCACATTGTTAACATGGCCATAGTCCACGCATGGGCGTAAGGTTCCATCCGCCTTATGGTCAAAGACAACTGGTGAGACAATGGGGGAGGATTTCTTGATAATCCATCCTTTTACCAGCATATCATCTAACCAGATGCCCAGCGCCTTATCTTATTCCTCTGTGTAAGGGTATAATGGGCAATTGATCTTGACATGATGCACGATTAGCTGGAAGGTTAGGTCATATTCTGAATGTGGAGGAAGTCAAGTTGCTAATCTCATGTCGAAGACATCCTTATATGAGGATAGGAAGTCAGGAAAATCTTGGGGGAGGTCCAACGGGGGCAGCTTAGAGAAAGAAATTGAACTGAGTGAGGGCTCTGTTGTGAGAGACTCAATTAGTGGGAATTCTTTACTACATCTCTTATTAGCAAAGGACAAAGAGTTAAGTTCCAGATTGATGTTCACCTTTTGGCGCCACCACCACCCTACCCCCATGATAACAGGGTATAATAAATCAGGTACCGCTGAAAAATGATCGCAGAAGCCAAATTTGTGGATAAAAAACTGTACTTGGCGTTGAATAGTGTGAAAGATCCTAGGTGTAGATGAAGCCCCTAATATAGGAGGAGCAAGCATCATATCCAGGTCCAGAGAGTGTGCCACTCTTAGATCCATAAAGTTGCCCGCCGCTCCAGTATCCAGGAGAGCTTGTACTGTTATCCTCCGTACTACCACTCTAAAGGTAATAGGAAACAGGAAATAAGCTTGGTCCTCTTTAATGGCCATGGAAAGAGTGAGGGCAGTGGAAGGTGGGGTAGGTCCCATAATGAGTAGTGGTTCTTTGGTTTCTAATAAGCTACTCTGCTTCCCACCGGCTCCCTATGAGAGGCTCTCCTGGTCCCCATGCAGATAGGGTAGGTCGGGTCTACCATTATGTCATTGCACATCACTGTTGAATGGAAGGGACTCTCGTGGTCACATGATGGGTGAGGCTAACTTAGTAGAAGGAGAACTAAGCTCAGTGGTATGTGCATCATCTTTCTGATTAGGCACGACGTGGGCTTCCACTTGGGTCATTTGGGTGGGCGTCAGGACTGGACTCCTTGGATCCAGTGTCACACTCAACTCCCTATCTGCAGGGAAGGTAAAGGGATTATCTACTGGAGACAGGTGACTCTTCAGAGTAACCTGCGGGTAGGTAGCTACCACTGCGACCCCAGGGGAGCGTTTCCCTGTGCCCTTGTTCACTGCGGAAGTAGAAGCGGGTGGTTTGGCCTGTACTGAACTGGATGGAAGGGTATTCACTGATGGCTGAGATTTCATTACTGCTACTGAAGCCATACTTGTATGGAGGTGTTTTGCACCTACTGAATATGCCAAAGTGAATGCAGCCTCCATGGATACTGGTAGAGGATCCCATGCAACATTGCTAGATGAAGAGGTGTCTAAGGCAGCTCGGAAAGCTGCCACTGCAATGTTTGTAGGAATCCCAGCTGAGGATACTAATGCTTTGAAAGCCTCAACCAGGGATGGCAAGTCAGGGACCTTCTGGTGGAGGGTAAAGAGATAGTAAAGGTAGGATGCTCTAGACTCCGGTACTTGGACTGCATCAGTTACTATACTTAATAGAGGTGTGTGATTCCCCATTTTGGAGGCTGCCCGTAGCACTCCTTAACACAACGGCGTGCTTCTCCATTGAGAGCATCTAAAAGGGCCACACTTCTCTGAGCATCAGTGAGGAGTTTGGGACCCCCTGGCAGCAAAGCATACATGAAGCTCAGCTAGAGCATCTAGCACCTGTTCAGCTACTTCAGGTGATGGGACTGGAGAAATTCCCATTGTTACTACACTTGCCAAAGGTGCATCCTGGTTGACTGGTGCTGGATGAATGTTATTTTGGGTTGATAAAAATTGTTTGCAGGTCTTGCAGAAGGAGATGAGCGACCAGCAAGAGAAGACTAAGTCACAGGGAATGCAAATTCATGGTGATTAAGAATGCAACTGCTTCGCCTAATTCCAGGAGGATGGCGGAGATTGCTGAGGTTATGGGTCAGTCCATTATGTCATGGAATCTTCTGATTAAAGTAAGACTGGGCTTCCAACCTGGGTGTGTAACAACCCAGTGGAAGGCCCAGAATTCCAGGGGCATAGAAGTTCTGTGCAGTTGTAGTAGGGATCCCCTATCATTCTGGTGAGGGAAATAAAGGTCAATAAACATACCAAAGGCCCCATAACAAACCAAATGGCTGCAATGGGGGCAACTGCGGGCCTTGCTGGGGCATCCTCAAGGGTGGAAGAGGTAAGGAAGATGACCAATCCTCCTGGGTTTGCAGTTGTTGACCTTTGGATTTACTATTCCACCCATTTTGGACTGTTTCATCATTAAAATTTTTTGATAATCATATAAATTTTTAAAATGATAATTGGCTTCACAAATCATATTGAATTGAATTGCTCCGACCATAAGGAGGCCTTGGGCCTTGTCTTGCACCCATTGGGGGTCCTTGGATTGGGTAGGAAGGTCAGGTGTGTCACCAATGTGGCGAATTGATTTTAAAAATATGCTTGGGCTGGATTGGCCCTCGCCAGAATGACCTGGATGGTCGGCGCCTGGTTTCCACCTCGCGGTAATGGATGGAAAGTCCTCACCTCCAAATGGAGAATTGAGATTGGCAGATATGGCCTCACTCCACCCGAGTTGCACCAAATCACTAGTGAATTGGCGAGGCAGACAGGCTGAATTCTCCAATTATTTTTGGAGTAGGAGTCGATCCCAAAGTGGGTTTGCCAGGTGCTGAATGGAAACCAGGTCACTGTGAAAAGTTTGGAGGATCTGATAACTCTCCTGAAGCTGCAGATTGATGTTGTAGGCCGGCGGCAAGTTCATGGATTGCAATCCCCATTTGGTGGGCCACCAGATTGATGGTTTAAAGGGCCCACTCAGTAATCATCAGCTCTAGGATGCAGAAAGCTGCATACTTCGCTGGGTGAATCAAAAGTATTGTGAAAGAAAGCGGTGGAGCTTGTGGAGTGGGTTTTGGTGATAAAAGCTTTATTGTACTTTTGAAGAAAAAATGGACTGGCAACTGCTCTTTACAGAGACAGTTGTCTTATATAAGGGAAGAGGGGAAAAGGGGCCTTGGATTGCGTTTTCTTTGGCAGCAAAATATGATGTACTCAAGGGTACTCAGCTGGGGTTCAGGGCCTCATCATCCTGCTTACACACAGGTTGCCAAAGCTTTGGCAACATAAGCGTTGGATCTGCCAAGGAGGGACTTTCACCAATCCAAACATAAGCGGATTAACCCTGGATTGAAGGTGTGGCTGAATTGGGTTCCACCAGGGTCAATTCTGATAAATTTATAACTTTTTTATAAATTTTCCTGAAAGCAAATTTCTGACTCAGATTGGTTTTCCTGGACACGGAATTTCAAATTCCATGTCCCAGACCCAGTTTCCTGACTTGGGAACCCTTTTCTGGATTTTGGAGCTCATTTTCTTATTACCTAAAGACATAAAGGATGGCGTAGTAAGGCTCAGAGGGGGAATCTGCTGTTAAAGGCTTCTGGCCTGCATTACCTCATTGCAGACCTCTGTTACTTTTTCAATCAGTTCAGAAGCAGCCAAATGGGTACCGTGGTGGGTTTTTTTGGTGCCAATGCAGCGATCCAGCGTTCATCCACTACATAACCCAAGTTCCCCAATTGAGCCAAGGGCTCCACATGGGCATTAGGTCCCTTCTTCTTCCTAAAGGGGAACTTTTCTCAATCTAACCCAAGATGTTGGGTCTCTAGACTTACACTATGTGGCAAAATCTGAGGAGTCCATTAGAGGGTTCCTCAACCTACTTCTACTTAAATTCAAGCACCTATGCTGCAAAACCCCTTTTATAGCTTTGGAGGGGGTCCCTCAAGGTGCAACAAATTTTTCCCAAGGTAATTGGCTTAAATAAATCAAATAATTACCTCATAGACATGACTTACCTACTCTTGACTCTCCATTAGCCATTCCATCAAAGTGAGCCAATACTCAAGAGCTCCAATAGGTCAAATATCCATATTTCCTAATTTGGCTTAAAGCTAATATCAAATTGATGCTTATATTGGTTTAAGCAACAAGTTACCTTAAATTCAAGCATCAACTTATGAATAGGGCTTACTTCTTATACTTAATTTCACACTTAATAAAAATATATAAAAATTAACCTTTTATGTTTTATTATTTTTATTAGAAATGGTGAAAAACCTTTTTCTGAATCAAGTTGTTGGAGTTTAGGTGCTGAAATGAACCAGGGAGCAACTTCACAAAATTTAAAATCCAACACCAAACATTAAATACTGGAAATTATTTAAAATGCTACCCAAAAAAGAAACCATTGGAAGATCAACCAAATATGCATGGCAACTGTAAGCCAGTAGATCTGCTGAAACATCTGAAGAGTGAGATGAACACTTGGAAATCGGGTTGGGACCATCTAGTACTAAAAAAAAGAACACTTGGAAACTGAATAGATTAGCACCTCTACTTCAAGAGCTGATGATAAATCTGAAGAGCAAGACACATGATTTGTAAACTTGTGAGTGTGATCCTCTACTTCAAGAGCTGCTGAAACATCTCAACAGCATGATGTATGAGTTGCAATCTTTGAACAAGAGCTTCCACTTCAAGAGCTGCTGAAACATCTGAAGAGTGAGATGCATGTTGGGAAACTGAACGGATCAGCACCTCTACTTCAAGAGCAGATGATACATCTGTCAGGATTTTCCATGGATTAGGTGAAAGCCTTGTCCAGGGGAAAAGTCAATATATTCATATGAAGGGCACAATTTTCAAAATGGCCCAATAATTTTGAGAATGGAGTTAATTTAACTGTAATACCAAATGTGGGCAGTGTTGAATTATGCCAAATTCAGGGATTATTTAATTCCAAGTTGTTATCTAAGCTTAATCCACACTTTTATCTATTCCCACCTATCCCAGTATTGGGAATTTCCTACAGGTCCCATGACATTACCCTCAAAATCCCTATTCATATCCTTGAATTTCAAAGCACTATAAAAAGTGCTTGATTACTCTAAATAAAGTACTTCTCAGCAGAACATATTCTTTACTTTATTTTACTTTACTCTAATGGAGAACGTCTCGTCCAAGGTTGCAAGCTTTGAAGCCCTGCCTTCAGATAAATGCGCTACCAATGATTCCTCCATGGTGGCCCAGCAACATTTGAAGAGCAAGACACATGATTTGTAAACCTGAGATTGTGATCTTCTACTTCAAGAGCTGCTGAAACATCTCAACAGCATGATGTATGAGTTGCAATCTTTGAACATGAGCTTCTACTTCAAGAGCTGTGAAAGCATATGAAGAGTTAGATGCATGTTGGGAAACTGAACAGATCAGCACCTCTACTTTAAGAGAAGATGATAAATATGAAGAGCAAGACACATGATTTATAAAACTGTGAGTGTGAGCTTCTACTTTAAAAGCTGCTGAAATATCTTAACAGCATGATGTACGAGTTGCAGATTTTTAAACAAGAGCTTCTACTTCAAGAGCTGCTGAAACATCTCAACAGCACAACGTACAAGTTGCAGATCTTCAAAAAAGAGCTTCTATTTTAAGAGCTGCTGCAACTCCCAAATAACGAGACACACAACGTGAAGCTGAATGCACATGGCAGACTCAATCAATAATGAGAATTGATCTCTTGAAAGTGGCATTCAATTATGACAAAGACTGTGACTACAGAATGCATTGCGATGTTATCATTGGGTAAATGGCTACATTGTGCTAACATTGTTGCGCTTTGAAGTTTCAGAAAGAAATGCCTGCCATGTGTTGCTCCAATAGCGAAGTAAATTTGCCGCTACTGGCTGAGACACCAGAACCACTTCTAACCAATGTGGCTGGAGCCACTCAAGAGCCAAAAACTTTCTAGAGCATATTCAGAAATACAACTCATGCTTTTAAATGACATTGTTTGGAGCAACAAATATTGTGAGATATGGTAATTTATGCCCACATTCAAAGTGCAAGGACAAGTGAATTGACAGATTGGTTCACTTATTCCAGTACCCAAAGAAGATCCACAGATTTGAAATTTTATTTTATGGACAATGTGGAGGAGGAGATTAATCAAAAATGCGCATTTAGTGAAGCAACAGATGGGGAAAATATTGCTGTATTATGAGCATTATTCCACGAGCACAACTGTTTGGTCAGAGGTTTTAAATATTCATTGGAGAATTTGAGAGCGGATGACTTGAAAGTCATTATCAGGGCAGACAAAATACCATTGAATGGGCATGAAAGATGCTTCAATGCTCCAATGGCCTCTGAAGTAGCAGCTGTTATTGCTAAAACAGAGATTACTTGGCAGGATATTGTTAGCAGCTGATGAGATCAAAACAAGCAACATGTTACTAAAACACACTGATTGTACGATACAATTCAAAATCTAATACTGTTTCTGTAAAGAAGGACGAATATCATCTCAAATTGTATCAAACTCATCCCTTTACAGGTGGTGCGACCACAAAAAATGTTAGTTGTATGGATTTTTATGCATATTGTATCAAGATTTTAGTACAACAATCCAACCACATCCTGAAGTGTCATCAACTTTTTCAACAATTCATCATTGATATGTACTCTAAAGTTGAGAGCAAATGACTTAATTGCATTTGTTACAATCAATTGAAGCTTAGAGCTTGAGAGTATAATCATTTGCAAGATGCAATTGTGAAGGATGGAATTGTTGCTAACATTGGACAATTGGTTATACTTCCAGCTTTGTATACTGAAAGTCCAAGACACATGCATGAATATGCTCAAGATGTTCTGACATATGTTTGCATAATATGAATGTCCAGATCTTTTCATCACATACATAAAGTCCAGCTTGGACTTAAATAAAAGATTTAATTCTGCCTGGCCAGCAATCATCCCATCAACATGACCTAACAGTGAGAGTTTTTAAAGAAAATTGATAATTTAATGAATCTCATCACTAAGAACCATATATATGGAGAAACTTGCTGCTGGATGTATTCCATTGAATGGCAGAAAAGAGGTCTACCACATGCTTATATCTTAAGCTGGTTGGCTGAAAAAAATTTCAGCTCAAATTGATGATATCATTACTGCTGAGCTGCCTAATCCAGAAGAATATCCAGAATTAGTTCAAATTGTCAAAATATGTTTCATGGACCATGTGGAGTACACAACCCATATTTGCCATGCATGAAAAACAGAAAATGCACCAAAAAGTATCAACGTCAGCTGTTACCAGAAACACAAACTGGTGGCAAGGATTATCCGCTGTACAGATGACAAAAGCTAGATGATAGAGGACATAACAACTATTAAAATATATAGCGTTGATTTTGAAATTGATAACCAATGAATTGTGCCTTACTCTCCTATGCTTTCAGATTTATTTAATGCGCATATCAACGTAGAGTCTTGCAATTAAGTTAAGTCAATTAAATGCATATTGAAATATGCTAATAATGGCAGTGATATGGCAGTTTATGGGCTTACAAATCCCAATGCATCTGTCAATGAAGTTGAACAATTTCAAATCGGGACATTAAATTAGCAGTAATGAAGCTGTATGGCAAAATATTGGTTTTAACATCCATGAAAACTTTCCTGCTTTCATGCATTTCAGTGTTCACTTGAAAAATGGTCAACAAGTCTATTTCACGGAAGAGAATGCACCCCAGAGAGCAATAGCCCCAAAACACACCGTTGACCACTTTTTTCAATCGTGCATGTCAGAATTCAATATGACAAATGATTTGAATTCCTCACTTCTGGATTGAGCCATAACAAATTATATCCTAAACCTATTCAAGCAGAATTGACTTCAAGAACCTTCTCCCCAATTCCTGGGTCATGTGGGGCGGCGTTTCAACCAATTAAGTCATGTGGGCATCCAAATCCATTGAGGATGCCCATGAGGAAGCCAATTTAGAAGATCAGGAAAGATCCTGAATGGATGGGGCCCCAATGATCCCTGAGGCACCGTGTCCCCACTCACCCTATAAATATCAAATCCTTCTAAAATAAAATAAAACATTTGGTATTATAACCAATTTTCCGTTTTCTTCTTGGCGCCTTTTTCAAATTTCCGGCTTTGAACCACCCTCAAATCTTGGCGACAGTCTAGAGAACTATATTGCCAACAAACGTGGTGCTCACTACAGGGAGCTCCAAGCTGTCTTAATTAAAAACATCTATCACAAACAACGGAAAATACTAGCATCCCTGAAGACCAATCAGCTGGTAAGTTGAAAAGTGTTGCTAAATGGGTTAGTACCTCACAATATGCAGCACCACCCTTGCAGCCTGAGAGGTTAGAATTCTGGGCCACATTCCAACTCTTTCTGCCCTCCTTTGATGGGAGCCAATACCAACTTCAGTATGAAAACCTTAACAATGCCATCCAACAATTAATAAATGGAATCTACTCCATGGGCGCCCACTCCAGCCGCTCATGTGCCTCTTCCATACCTTCCACCATGTGGGACCTCTATGACTCAGCCCAGCTTCTGGCAGGAGGACTCGCCCTGGAGCCCAAATGCTACCTTTGCAACTTTGTCCATCCAGCTATCCATCACCTACTCCAAATGGTTGGGTTACACCATCAAGAGGTCTCCCAACAACTAGGGCTCACCCAAACCTTACACTCACACATCATTGACTTCTATGACGCTGCCTCCTCCTTCATGTATGACAATCGTGAAGCCATTATTGATAAGCAACAATTGATCAATGAGGTCTGAGATCAAGTTGTGATATTAGACAGTAGAATCTCTGGATACCTTGAGGACCAGCTGCATCAAAACGTTCAGCTTCATGAGACAACTTAAAATCAGCATCTCCTCTGGGTCAAAGAACTGGTATGGGCCCTGCAACAACACTATTGGGTGCTGGCCTCTCATGAATACCCCTCTATGAGTACAAGACTTGAAGGTCCTAGGGGTCCTGAAGGCCCTGAAGGGTGTCAATGAACTGTGGGACCAGAGAGACCCCGCAGGCCTCAAGGGCCCTCAGGTCTCTAAGTACCTGGCAGCCCCAAAAGCCTATGGCGGAGGGATGTGATAACAGCCCTGGCTGCCCTATGTGATCAAATCCAACATGTAGCGCAGGGATGCAGACTCCAATCAGATGGAGTCCCTTTGACCCTAGGGTCTCCATCAAGGCATTGTCAGATAAAATGGACAACTTCAGTGCCTTTACCAAGCTTATGGACGCCTGCATCTCTCAGCTTGAACAAAATTATCGAGGGTTTAAAATTGTTTAAACACCCTTAAGAGCCAGCTTCACCTTAAGAGCACCAAGATCCAATCCCTAAAGGAGCAGATGGCTTTAATGATTCTGTTTTCTCTCTCACCAAAATTGGGATTACATCCAAGAAGACCTTGAAGGCCTGCGGCAACGGCTAAACCAGCAGGCTCCCCACAACTATGCAGAGACTGAGATCTCAGAGCTGGTGCCCATCCCTGGCGTTAACACCCTCTCCACTCCTATTGTAACTAACTTAAACCTAATTTTTTGGAAAGGTTGCACCCTCATATGGGAAATAATCGCCTCCTTCCTGTACACATATGAGAGTTCCATGGAGGAGGCCACCAATCAGTAGAAGGTATAGCATATCCACTCCTGCCTAGACAGCACCGCCCAGGAGATCATGACCCCCCATTTTAATGAGTGCAACACTTGGGAACAGGTCCGTACAGCCTTGATACAAGAGTTTGGCAGCAATCAAACCCTGGCCAACCAAAATCAAGCATTTATGGGCATCCGACTGAATAAATTAGAAAACCCCATGGAGTTTGCCAATTACTTTTATTCCCAAGCGCAACCCTTGGTCACTATGAATCATATTACCCTGGATGACGCTATTACCGCTGTCATTTCTGCTTTGGGATACTACACTGAAATTCAAATGCATATGATAAGGCAGAAGCATGGGTTTTTTTGTATTTGGGAGATCAAGGAAGCACTTAAAGAGATCCCTGCCTTGACTCCACACTATAAGGCTACAACTACAGGCCCCTCCAACCGCCTTAGGGCCCATGTGTTTGAAAAACAGAAGAATCCATGCCCTTGATGCACCTACTGTAACTGTTTCAGATATAGTACCAAAACCTGCTGGAAATGATTCACCAAGGAGTGGAAAAAAAGGTTCATCAGCATGAAGGATGAGGCGCTCCATGCTGACATCCCTACCCAGCCTCAAGTATACTCCTTGAATGGACTTGGAACTATTGTACTTGAAGAAGAGGTTTTGGTATCTAATGAAAATAAAGAAGTTGATACTGCTTACTCTTCTTCCAATGACTCTCCCATGTTCCTTATATTACCGCCCTAGTTTGGAAGTCTGGTTACCCGAGTTGCAGTTTGGGTTCTCAAGATTCCAGTCCCAACCATAGTTGACAGTGGCTCCCCTGAAAACATCATATCTTCCAAGTTGATGAAGCACATCAAGATTGCTCCAGATTTGCCAAACTATATGGAATATGGCACAGCTTGCCCACAATGTACCCGATATATAGGAGCTTATTCCTCTCTGCCATTGCAGTTTGGGAAGCTTGTTGTAAACACCCCTGCAGTCGCTCTAGATAACCCAAGTTATGACCTGCTCCTTGGGACTCAGTTCCTTTGAGACTATTCAGCAGTGGTCCATTATGATGGCAGCTTTCTATCCCTACTAGGGCATTGGGTCCCTCTAATATTTGAAACTTCTCGTGACTCTAAGATAGAGATCAAAGCATGGGTTTGTCTACTGGAGAATGAGGGCCAAATTGATCAGCTTGAATATCATATCAGGGGCTCCTGAGTCCGATTACCCCCTCTTGATGTTGATGGACAGGAAGGCATGCTGATCTACTTACCCAGGGAATTACAATACCTTAAAGTCCCAAGTCATTGCTGACACCCAGGTCCATGTCAACATTCCCTTGGGATATCTATTGGAAATCCAAGGCCTAGACAACCCATCCACAAAGGAGGTTCTAGCCTGCCTGGGAATCCAGATCCAGCGTATGCCAGATCTATATCCTTGTTGTTGGCCAACCTCACTGACAAACCTCAAAAATTGTAGGTCCAAGCAGTCCCACCGCCTATTTCTGCCTTTTACCAGTAGAGACCGTTGCCAATGTCCAAAGCTTTTGGGACTTTAGAGATTTTGGCTTTAAGTTGCCACCTCAGTTAGCCTGGTTGACACCAATATTGGGAAGGACCTCTCATATGGGCAGCAACATAAGGTCCAAGAGTTTCTGGAGGAGTATTCAGACCTATTTTCAACCTCAACTTATGACTTTGGAAGAATAAACGGAGTCCTACACTATGTGAATTGGATAAGCTCCCCTTTCTGATCCTAGTCTTACTGAAAGAGCAAGGTTGAAGAGGCCAAGGTGATGGTGGAACTCAAACAGCTACTTGACGCCAGACTCCTGGTACCATCACACAACCCTTGAGCCTCCCCTCTTCTGCTGGTTCAGAAGAAGGATAGCAGCCACCGGGTGGTGATGGATTATCAATGACTTAACTCCATCACCAAAAAGGACAGTTACCCTCTGCCTTGAATTGAAAACTCCCTTCGTCTGCTTACCGGTTCTCAGTACTTTTTGGCCATGGGCCTTGCCAGCAGATATTGGCAGGTTGAGCTCGCCCCCAAAGACCAAGAAAAATGTGCTCTCATCACCAGCAAAGGGCTATTTAAGCCTGCAGGATGCCCCAAGGCCTCTGTAACGCCCTGGCCACTTTCCAACGTGCCATGGACGGGATCCTTGGGGACTCAAAGCTTTCATGAATCCTCGTCTACCTGGATGACATTACCATCTTCTTGTGAACCTTTGATGGACATGTCAAGCATCTCAGGGAAGTCTTTGAATGACTTTAGAGAGCCTCTATCAAGCTCATACCTTTAAAGTGCTCCTTCTTCCAATCCGAGCTGGAGTTTCTAGGACACAAAGTCTCCAAGCGTGGCATCCAGCCCATACTGAACAAGGTTGGTGCCATAGAGAAAATGTCATGCCCCCAAAGCTTAAGGGATATCCTGGTATTCCTAGGCATGGTGGGCTATTATTGTCAATTTATCCCCCAATTTGCCAACCTAGCTGAGCCACTATTTTACCTCCTGAAGAAGAATGTGCCAGTCAAGTGGCAGCCTGAACATGATCATGCTTTTAATGCCTTATGTATGGCTCTATATACTATTCCTGTCATAGTTCACCTGCGCTTTGACCAATCCTTTTTGTTGTTCATGGAATAAGTGATGTCGCCATCTGGGCTATCCTAGCCCAACCTAATGAAAACAAGGTTGACAATCCCATGGTCCACTTTAGTAAGACGCTAAGTAAAACTGAGCGGAGCTATAGTGTTACTGAGAGAGAGTGTCTATCCATCTTGCTAGCCATCAAACATTTTCAGCCTTATCTCTATGGTACTCAATTTACTATCATTACTGATCATTCCTCGCTCTGGTGGCTTTAACAAATAAAGGACCCCAAAGGTCAGCTATCCAGATAAACTTTATGACTACAAAGCTATAATTTCACCATCACCCATAATGCAGGCGCAATTCACCAGAACGCCAAATGCCTCTCTCAGATGCTGGTGCTAGCAGTCTTGACCTCCAAGTAGAATCAGCTATATAATTTGATAGGTCAATTTGAGCAATGGAAGTTGGAAACTCCCAAAGTTTATAGTTAACTCCGCAGAATGACTTGAGATACTCAATCAAGGATGGGCAGCTCTATAAGAAGTCCAACAAGAAATGGCTCCCCAATGTCCGCCCCTCTTCCTGAACTGATGTCATTATAGTGGGTCATTCCACTGTGGGACATGGGGCAGTTAAGAGGACTCATGAATGGCTGAAGTCACGATGTTACTGGGACCATATGGTAGAAACCATCCAAGAGGTCTTTAAAGCATGTATGACTTGCTGATCCCACAACCAAGCCAATTTTCAATTTCAACACTCAATTTGTAGGAAGAGTGTCTATAACTCTCCCAATCCTAGCGTGGCAAGGGGTGCACCAGGCCAACGCCAGGGAACTAGCCGTTAGGGCCAATGAGATTAGACCCAGAAGAGGGTGCTGGAGCAATAACCACTTAGGCATAAAATGGTGAATTTTATAACAAAACCCCATATAAGGGCGATGCGGTGCACATATTGGATGGGGCTAGGCGACCCAGGTTGGAGGGATCCTGGGCGGACAAATGGTGCACAAGGGGAGAGCTTAATGGTACTTGCTATAGCAAGTGTAATGGAGCGCGAGACCTCCTTGAAGAGGTTTGCGCACATGAGTGTTTGGAACATCAGATAAAATTTAAAGTAGCGTAAAATGGGGTATATGTTTATTTAGGGAAGTTGACCAACAAGGAATGTTTGTCGGGGAAAACATATTTAAGCTCAGATGGGGAAATTGGGGTTATGCCGCAGTGGGCCCAAGCAGCGGCTCACCAATAGGGTGATACTGCCATCCAAGTTAGTGAAATAGGACTAAATTGACTTCACTCAAGTTATTGACTGAAGTTGGATTCAACCTGAGCGCGTTATTTTGTAGGTGGAATGGGTTTTGGACACTTGTTCCTCAACTAAGCGAACTGAACCATCCGCCTTTAATTGGTAGATAGTTCTTTTAATGCTTGGCCCTTAGTCAGGGGCTGGGCACTCAGCACCCCACTAGGACCAACCTGGGCATATTTTTCCCTTACCAAGCGCTGGTTTAGAGTGTGCTTCAGGTCTGGGAGGCCCTGCAGCTTCACCTTTTGGGCCTTCAAGAGCCCAGACTTATCTTTGGGGTTGGTCCCCACTATTATGTCATGTTCACATGACACAGTTATTACCCTGACAGGGCCATTCAATGTCATTATCATCAATGTGGTGAGCCCCTTCCCACCGGGTTGCATGGCAACAAGTATATTATCCTGGCTGTGGACCACTTAACCAAGTGGGTTGAAGCGATTTCAGTTTTACTGCCACTTCTAAGGCCACAGCTTTTACCCTTGTTTGATCCATTTTCACCCAGTATGGGTGCCCCCAGACCTTACTTTCAGCCAATGAATTGAATCTCACTTCACAGATAGTACAAGAACTAACTTCACTATTTGGCACTACCCAGAGTCTCGCTACCCCTTACCATCCATCTACTAATGAAACAGTAGAATGCGCTAATGGAACTTTTATTTCCATCCTACAAAAGTTGGCCACCTTGGATCCTGCTTGTTGGAATCACTACCTACCCAGCGCCTTGCTTGCCTACAGGGTGAGCTACCACTGAATCATCAAGATGTCCTCATTCAAAGCCTTATATGGGCGTGCCCTTCAGCTACCAAGTAGCGCCCAGTCATTTCTCAAAGCCTTTACACATGAAAACTCCAAATTAACTATGAGGGTCTTAGCCAATGTTATTGTCCAGTTTCAAGCCCAAGCCACTCAAGGCATTATCACCACCACTGGAGAGAAATCCCAATTAAATTTTGGACGACCCTCCTTACCAATTTTCAATTAGGTGATCTCATTATCTTCTATCACCATCAACCTGGAGGCTGACAAAATAATCTAGATGTACTTTGGTCTGGACCCTATAAGGTCATTCATAAGGTGAAGTCTGAGTGCTCCATTGCCAATGTCAACCAAGGGACCATAGTCAATCGGGTGCATGGTCAGTTCCTTCAGCCTTATTCCCCCCTCCAACAGGATCTTGAGGGGGCATTGTCATAATTTAAGATAGAGACAAAATCAAATTTCCCACTTCCAGATCAGGCCATGCCAAATTGGTCTTGAACCTAACCAAGCTAAATTAATTTCAGGATCCTCCTCCCCTATTCCTGAGTCATGTGGGGAGGCGTTTCCACCAATTAAGTCAGGTGGGCGGCCCAATCCATTGAGGATGCCCATGATGCAGTTAATCTGGAAGATCAGGAAAGATACTGAATGGATGGGGCCCTGAAAATCCCTAAGGTACTGTGTCCCCACTCACCCTAAAAATATAGAATCCTCTTTAAATAAACTAAACATTTGGTATTTTAACCAATTTTCCATTTCCTTATAGGAGCCTTTCCCAAATTTCCATCTTGAAGCCACCCTCAAACCTTGGAAACAGTCTAGAGAACTTTATCACCAACAGTGTACAACTTTTGAACTCACAAAAACGTTGCTTTATCACAAAGTCCTGCACTTTTACACTTGGAATCAGTTGACAAATTTTTTTTCAGAAAAATGAGGCACCAGGCATTCTTCAGTACCTGGCATATTTTCTTCTGGCGCATTGGTATGAGTATATACTTTTCATCCAGGTAATTTTGAATGCTACTATTTTTGGATGATGCTTCACGTGGTCAAAGTACCAACATCACCTTAAGCAATCAAAACTATTGATGGTCAATTGTATCAGACATACTGAGAAGCATGTTTTAAACATGGTTTGCTAGAAGGTGATCAACACTGGGACAACACAATAGCAGAAGCAGATGAAACATGTCATGCTCACCAAATATGAACTCTTTTTGCCATAATTTTGACAACCTGTGAAACTTATGATCCAAAAGATCTATGGGAAAAACATAAAGAGAGTATGACCAAAGACATACTTCTCTGAGCATGCAGAGACAACCCCATCCTGGATGTACAGTATTTAGAAGACATTTTCAATGAAGCACTGATATCCCTTGAGGATATGTGCATGTTGATTAACAACAAAATCTTTAGTAAGCTTGGGCTGTTTTCACCAGAATGTGACAGAAAAGATGTTGTCAATAGAGATGTATTGCAAGAAAATAATATGACGTTTATGTGCTACTTGTTTATGTTGAGGATCAGAATAAGCTCATAGAAAATGTTTAATGACTTGCGTACAACATAGTTATGGAGAATATATGAGATGCAGATGGCGGACTTCTTTTTCTTTCTGCACCAGGAGGCACAGGAAAAACATTCCTTCTCAATTTCATACTTGCTAAAATTTGAATTTTGCATGAAATTGCTCTGGCTGTGGCATCATTGGGGATTGCAGCAACACTACTCAATGGAGGATGAACGGCACATTCAGTTCTCAAGCTACCATTGAATTTTAATCTAGCTGCAGATCCTCTTTGCAACATTAGAAAAACATCTGGAATGGCAACTGTAATGAAAACATGCCAACTCATTATTTGGGATGAATGTAACATGGGATCATAAGAAAAGACTTGAGTCACTTGATTATGCTCTACAAGATTTCTGTAAAAACAACGTCAAATGGGATGAGCTCTGATACAGCTCGCTGGTGATTTCTATCAAGCTTTGCCTATCATTTCAAGATCAACACCAGCAGATGATCTGAATGCATTCATGAAGAATTTTGCTCTCTGGAGACATGTGAAGAAAATTACACTGTAGACCAATATGTATGTGCATTCACTTGGACATGTTTCTGCACAAACATTTGCTAAGCAACTTTTGGATTTGGGTGACAGAAAACTTCTGATTGATCCTGTAACACAGGAGATATTGTTCCCACCTAACTTCTGTCAACTTCTGTAATCAGCTGAAGATCTTGAAAAAGGTTTCCCAAACATCGCCAACAACTTTGGAAATCACAATTTGGCTTTGTGAGTGAGCTATCTTAGCTCCAAAAAATGATGTCAATTGAATCAATAATAAGATTCAATTGAAAATTATTGGTGCATTTATGGAATACAAATTTATTGACACAGTTATAGAAGAGGATCAAGCTCTCAATTTTCCAGTCAAATTTCTCAATTTATTGGAGCCTCCTGGAATGCCACCGCTCATATTAACCTTGAAAGTTGGCTCACCAATACTGCTCCTTTGGAATCTGAACTCACCATAGTTTTGCAATGGAACCAGACTTTCCATAAAAATACTGATGACAAATGTGATTGAAGCAACAATAATCAATGGAAAATGTAAAGGAGAAGATGTGCTGATTCCGTGCATTCCAATAATTTCCACTGATTTTCCCCTCACATTAAAATGACTACACTTTCCTTTAAATCTTGCTTTTGTGATGACAATTAACAAATCTCAAGGGCAGTCGCTGCATGTTGCCAGATCAAATTTAGAAAATCTATGCTTTTTGCATATTCAACTATATGATGCTTTCTCCAGAGTAGGAGATCCAGAAACTCTGTACATCTACACACCAAATCAGTAGACCAAAAATATAGTTTATCCACTTGTGTTACACTAGATATTAGCATTAGTTTCAATTATTTTAAGGTGTTTTAATTATATAGCAAATAGAATAGTCAAAATTATTGTTCCTTCACATAATTTTTCATAAACATTTTTATAGCTCATAATCTATTTATACAAATAAAAATAATGAAATTTCATCAGTATGAGTCATTTTTCATTTTCCACAATTTTACACAACGCATTATAGATTTTAGACTACATACAGACTATCTTTTTCTATATAAATGGATATACAAATTCAATAAAACGTCAGCCAGGTTATGCTAGCTATAATATCAAAGCTAAATTAATCAATTTAAATTATCTGATAATAAATAGACCCAAGCTATGCTGGGTAACTCCACTAGTAAAATATATAAATAAGATGTAAAAATGCTATACAGGTCTTTAATTGGAAGCAATATATCATTTTTATAAGTGGTTTGATATTATTTGGTTTGTATAATAGGCTAGGTGATTTTATGTAAGAGGGTGATAATATTTCTTTAATTTGATGGCCCAAATATATTCTAAAATTAATGATGGCCATCTACTACAATACTTAATTTTAGGAGTTGAAAATTTTTTTTATATAGTCCAGTATACTTAATAAAACACATTCACTGACTGACGTGCTGAATGACATCTGAAACCTTTGAGTCTATTAGGCTCAATCTATTAGGGTGAGTGGGTGAGAATTGGATAATATTATCAACTCTGAAACTATTGAGTCTGAAAGGTATGATCCATCTGGGCGAATGGGTGAGAATTACCAGGTATTAGCTAATAATTCACCAAATTGCTCACTTGAAACTAATAGAGTCTGATATGTTCAATCAATTTGGGCAAGTGGGTGAGAATTGGCGAACATTATTTATAATTCACCAAAGTGCTCACCCAAAACTAAACAAAAATAAGCGTTAGAGTTTTAAGTAGATTGTTATAAATTATTAAGTAGATTTAGGATAATCTATTCATTAGCTTGAGGGCAACAGCAAAGCTGTTAGTCCAAGTGGCTCAAGCGTAGTGCTGGCGCAGCATTTAGGCTCAGTGCAAGCTCATAAACCTGAGCAACGCCGGGCAACTCTGCTAGTCTCAAAATAAATTGATAGTTGCCATTGACAATACTTAATTTAATTTATTTTTGTTTTTATTTAATTGGTTTAATTATATTCTAAACCTACTAATGGTTATCTACGATATTTGAATTTTATCTATTTTTTTAGTTAATTTGATCAAATCAATTATATATTAAACTTACTAATGGCTATCTACAGTACTTGATGTAATCTAATTATTTAGTTGATCTGATTGGATCAATTATATACTAAACTTAATAAAAGCCATCTACAATACTATAGGCTTGTCATACTATGATATTATTTCATACTCTGGATTTTGAACTTATCCTAAGCCATAAGATATGTAAATGTAAAAACTCAATAGTAAGCATGTAAAATAAAAAATTCGAGTAAGCATATAAAAATGAAAAATTAAAGTAAGCATATAAATAATAAAAACAAAAAGTACACATGTAAAATAAAAGCTTAGGTAAGCATGTAAAAACTGTAGAAATTTAATGTCAGCATCAGCCTATGCAAAAGCAAGTCAAGAATATAAATTTATGCATATTGTTGGAAATAGGAGGCTATAGGCCACACACAGGTACCCCAATGTCCAGTGCTGAGCAAGAAAGACTGTTTCATGAGCGTTGCAAAGCTGCACAGTGCACTCAGTGAATATGCCAATGGCATTAGAACCTCAACCAAAGCTATCCCTAAACCAATGGACATAACAAGTGAAGATAGCACCTATACATCTGTGAAAGACATCTCTGAGCTGATAGATATCAGCATCACTCAAATTGATGCAATGCAGGATTATTGGTATGCAGTGTAAAAACGCTTCAAGACAGTATTTAGAACCAATCTGTTTGGTCTATCTTGCAGCATTTGTGATTGACTTTAGTTTTAAAAGGTTTAAAGAAGGCAAAAGCTTGTAAAATTCTTCTTCTTCAGACTAAATTCCCTGGTGAAATATAGTAGAATTGTTTATGCAGTACCTGTACCTATATATACATCACAAAGTATTGACTGAAGATGTTAAGCTATGTTTTTATCAATAACTTCTGCATATTCAGAGAACTTGAAAAAGTATTACTGAGCTCTCAAAAAGACTCTGAGACTCCAATCATTCTCTGTGGCAACTATAATAATAATCTATGACATTGTCATAAGAGTGTCTATAACTCTCCAGTTCCCAGAGAGGTGGTGCACGGTGAAAAGCCACAAAGCCAGGAAACTTGTCATCATGGATCTAGTAAAATGGCACTGTGAAGGAGTCCAGAGCCAAATGAACCCTGTGCAAGGGATTATAGCTTGATTTAGAGTAGTTGGAAGCCAATAAACAGAAATACTTGGGTGGGACCCACAGGGGAACCCATATTCAAGCTGAGATTAGTGCTGGAGGGTTTGGGTGCCTCACTTTGGAGGAAACTAAGGGGCCCCAACGGTGCAATTGATCTTGGAGATATTTTAAGGAAGATAGGATGACCAACATTGTTAAAGACCTCCTTGAGGAGGTCTGTGCACAGGTTCACAATAGTAACCATGAATTATAAATCTGTAAACAAATGAGGGAATTATTAAAGGGAAGATGACCAATGAGAAAGGTTGTTCCCATGAGCAAACATATTTAAGCTGATTTAGGGAATCATCAATTGGTAGAAGTGGCGATAAGCCCAGGTGCACCTATAAGCACACGCTTCCATTGGGCAGGGTATTGTAATTAGTGATCAACCAAACTCAGGTTATCAATTGAAGACAAGGCTGACCCAAGCTGGAAATTTCGAAAATCAAATTTGTTTTGAAACTCCATTTTCTGACTAACCAAACTGAACCATTGGGATTTCTAAGGTAACTCGTCCATTTTTATGCCAAAGCCATAACATGGTGCTGGGCGTTGTGCACTTCATCTGGACCAACCTGGGAAAATAAAGCCAGTACCCAGCGTTGGTCCAAGGTATGCTTTAGGTCAGAAAGGTCCTGCATCTTGACCTTATGGTCTCCTGACGCCCAGCCTTGTCTTTGCTGTTGGTGCCCTAATTAAGTCATGTAAATATGACAGACATAACAGCTACCTCATTGACTTCATGAAGAATGATTTTGACATCAACTATGGCCCACAGAACCAACAACACTGGGAAATACTACTTTTTATTGTACGTTCACCAGACAGATTTAATTCGATATTATACCTTAAGTCTCTTTTTTTATTACTAGATGGTCCCAACTTACCTTATGTCTCTAACTCATCATATTTCAGGCCAATGTTAGACAAATAAATTGTCATTGAATATTAGTCAAAATAAATATCATGTAGCATTCTTTTTCTATTTTATATTGAAATAAAATTTGGTATGCAGTTAATGTCTTGTTTTCATTTCAAACCAATACACTAAAAGTGACTCATTCAAAGGCATTCATGTAATTCCATTGACTGTGACCTAGGCACAGCCACACAAAATTTAATATTATCTTAGTTAACATAGCAGTGGCGATAACTTCTAAATGTAGAACAAATTAACTAAATTCTTGTTACTATATATTAAATTGAAAAATATAAAGGACATGGAGTTCTGCTATTTTGACTAAATTACTTAATTTATTTTTCTTCTTTCTAAAGATGAAAGTGTTTATAAAAATAAAAATTATGGCAATCAACATACTAAATGTTACAGTTTTTATAATGAATATGTTTTATATCCACTGTTAAATTAAAGATATAAACTATATTTGAGTTGCTAAAAAATAACATGATAGGTTACAGATAAAAGAATGTCACAATGATATAAAACAATACTTAAAAGTTGCTTCAAGGTTCAACTAACCAGTAGAACCTTTACAGAAAAAACTGAAACTTTAAAATTTATAAATGTTTCTAAATATGAGATAATAAAAAACATTTAAACTATAGAGTAATTATATTTTGACAAAGAATCTAAAAATATTATTGCTACTTTAATTTTCTCTCACTAAAAGTTCATTTAATCTCATATTTAATATAATCCAGTGTAATATAAATTATTTCAGAGGTCAAACCACCTTAGATTATTTATAGGTTAAAATTTGGTTATAGTGGGAGCTAGATAAGGTTAGCTGGGGCCTCTTGTGGCACAACTGGAGAAAGCCCATGGAAACATGGGTGAGTAGCGAACACCAGAACCTAGAGAGGTGCACTGGTCAGGTCCTGTAGTGGCCTGAAAGGGATTTGCGATGGCAGTGATAATTGTGCCAACCTGTTCTCTCAGGTGTCTACTACTCCCTAAGGTGAGAATATGGGCAGGAAGAGGGGAGTAAAATTCAGGCATGGTGACTGTTAAATGGCTTCCCTGCAAGTTGGGGTTGCATGGGTGCAGACCCAGGACAAGGGAAGGGCAATCCTGGTTAGCTGAACTTTAGTGTACCTGCCTATAATAAATGCTGCAGTTTGCTGAGTTGGCCTGAAGCTTGTCTGGCTGCCAGCTCATGCTGACTGAGCTGGCAGGTAGCAAAATTGATCATGCAAAGAATAATTCATGATCTGAAAGGGTTCCAAGGCTTCTTGGATAAAAGGGACCTGAGAGCAAAACTCCACTAAAAAGCAGGTTACAAAGGGGATGGCTTTAGCTTCTCTCCCCTCAGGGGCCTTAGACCTGGGGGTATATGGTCTTGTCTCCCACAAGGGAGATGAGAGGCATATTGCCTGTCCTGTCTGGTGCAGACGGTCTTCCCAGTACTTAAACATAGAGGGCATATGTCAGTTTTGGGGTTTTGTGAGCTACACCCAAATTGCGGTTGGGTCCACATTTAGTAGTGCTTAGATTCGTGCAGCCCTAGTGTGTTGGGGGAAGTACCCCAGGCCTTTATCCCGCAAAGTAACCTAAATAAGGAGTTTTTTTTGGGGCTTTTTAGAACTAAAAGATTTGCTATAGTGTTTTACTTGTCTCCTATAACTTTTAATCAACCTTATAATATGAAACTATTCTAAATTATAGAGAAGCACTTGCAAGGAAGGATTATAAAGCATTTATTTCTAATAGGCTAATGGTAAGGCCTACCTAACATTTTTAGTTAACAGTAGATAAGCACCCAGTTCTAATATATAGATATCAGAAATTGAATTTTTAAGCCTCTTTAGCTCTAATGATCATAGGCTAGTAAAGATTTGTGAAGGGCCCTCATAGAGCCCTGAGACTATGAGTCTGTGAGCTCTGACACTAACTTTTTTTATTTAAAGACTTATGTTTATTATATTCCATAATTTATACTAGCTATTTGATATTAATTTATAGGTGTTTGGCATTAGTTTACTTTGATAAGATAATACAATAAAGTTATTCAACCTTTCAGCTATTATCAACGAAAAAATGTTTTACAACATGTCATGAACAACCATCAATGTCCTTATTCCAATATTAAATTTCAACTTTTTTCTAAATATAATTCTGGTTTGGCATCCCATCAACTGAAAAGGCTTTAAAAAATAAAATTTATAAAAAGATTATGTATCTGGAGTAAAAATGACAAAAGTTTACAGAGCTACAAGTGGTATAATGGTAGGATTCTCTCTTATTTCTTTATAATAAACATAAGGCCTGATAATCTCTATGATGCATCCCTTGTGTTATATAATCTGGCTGAATTGAATGAGATTCGCCAAAGAGTTGCACATGAGGGTTTCCCACTGATGCAAAGTAAAGACGATATGAAGATCGCCATCCCTTGAACAATTAAGATAAACTATAAAATGAAGCTAAAGGCTTCAGCGCACACTTTTTATTGAGCATGGCAGAGTCCACTACCATCAATCTTAACTACAACGTAGAATCCACCATCTGTTATATATCAAAAACCTCCCCTCTTTTATCATTTCTTCTCTTTTCACTCATCTCTATGGACACTTTCTGGCTCATCTGCGCAGCTAATTAGCTTCTCAAATTCTTATTGTTCTTGTCTCATTATTGGGAGTTCCTGAATCCCCATATTTGGCGAGGTTGAATCATTTAGCGTTAACCCATATCAAAATTGTGGTAAGTATTAAATGTTCTACCTTAATCTTGATGGATAACCAATGATATACTTAACAATAGCCTTATTGTCCAGTCATATAATTTTCCTGACATTACCCCCTCCTTGACTGGATGATAGGTTTCTAGCCCTAGAGGGACCTAATGAAACTGAGTTACCTGCAAAGTGGCAGAAGAGAAAGGAAGATGGCTCTCACCAAACAAAACACAAGTCCTACCATAAGAGGCAGAGAAGGGGAGACAATCCTGAGGCAGTCTTATCAATAGTACTTTGATTCACCTTCTTATTAAAGCTTACATTATCCAAGCAGTTAAGCATTATTTATCATTAATATTACTATTATTTGTTATTTAATTATTTATTCAATTAATTTAATATTTTTACTAATTATTAGCCTGAAGGAACTTATTATGCACTTGGTTGATAATCTGACCACTTTCTGGGTCTTTGATTGTATAGGCGTCCACATCAGTTTTCTCTATTATCTTGAAAGGCCCAATCCAGATACTAGCTAACTTATTCCAATGTACAAACCCATAATGTTTATGGAAGAGAACACACTCACCTACTAAAAACTTCGGAAGTCTACTACGATTTGCCTTATCAGAATCATGATCTTTGATCTTTTTAGCAAGGCTGGGTTGAGAATGATTTAGTATGTCGATTGATTAGCATGAACATCAAAGTTGTCAAGTAACGCTGTGGATATATTTAGCCAGTATCCTCTACGCAGAAGTAAAGCAATGCAGGCAGAGCTGGGTGCCTTCCATAAAGCAGCTGGAAAGAATTTTTTTCAGTCACAGAATGATAGAGAGTTGTAGGCGAAGATGGCAGTGAAAAAGAGAATTACTCTATTTTACAGTCTCTCTGTCACCAACATCCTAACTATATTCACTAGTATTCCATTAAACCTTTTGACCATCCCATCAGATTTAGGATGGTATGGGGTGATTAGATCCCAATGGATGGCCATTAGTCCGTTCAACTTAGGGAGAATGTGTGAGGTGAAATTGGTTCCATTGTTGGTAAGTATGAACCATGGGCAACCATTCCGTTGAATTATGTAGTCCATTATAAACTTGGCAACGGTGACTGACCCCAAATACCTTATTGCCTCGGCCTCTACCCACCTGGTCAAGTGGTCTATTGCTACCAGGATATACTTGGTGCAATTTGTGCCCATCTGTAAGGGTTCCACAACATTGATGGACACCAGGTGCCACACAAACTGGGGTTTTCATCGACCAATATGAGGTCTTCTGGCGAAATAACTCCTCTATTTGACATTGGTGGAAACAAGAAATCACTTTGATCACATCAAAGTAAATACTCACCCAATAATAGCACAGACGCAAGAATTCTAACGTTTTACATAGCCTTATGACCTACTGCCTTATGTGTGCTCAAAATAATGGCCAGTCAAGAAAATGATTCAAAATTCTTAGCATATCCTCCCCAATCCTCTTTTATAAATTACCATTTTTCCATATTGTATCAGCCATCATTCCTTCTAGTGCCCAAATAACTTGAGGCGGCTCATAAGCATATTTTCCAATGACCATCTTTTCATACAACAAATTGGCCAGATCTGCTGTTACAGTGATTGTCAGCAACTAAGATAAACAGTTAGCATTCTGATGCTTTGCGCTGGGATGATGCAGTATTTTAAAATTGTGTCCTGAAGATTTAGGGCCCTTTGTGATAGTCGTCCTTCCAGCTCTGAAAGACTTGCAGCCAATGATACAAAGTGTGGTCAGTCACGACTTTGAATTTTACTCCTTGAAGGTATAAGCAGAACTGCTTATAGGCGTAGATTATAGCTAATCACTCCCATTCCATCACAGTGCAATGCTACTTGTGACAATTCAAACTCTGACTACTGTAAATGAAAGGGTGCTCCACCCCTTTGTCATCCAGTTGGGACAATATTGCTCCAACAGCGAAAAGAGAAGCGTCTGTTTGTACAATGAGCTCCTTCTTAATTTTCATATATTACAACATGGGGGCTAATCAACGCCATCTGAAGAGTATCAAAGGCACTCTGCCGCAGCTCTGTCCACTCAAAGCAGTGTACTTACATAGAAGCTAAAAGAGAGGCTCAAACACAGATAAAATTTGGGTAAACTGTTAGTATTACCTGACCATTCCTATAAGAAAACTTGTATATCACACTTGGTACTGGGTTGGGTCCTTCTTTAGGTGGCTTCTACCCAGACAGTTTTTGTCTGAATTTCATAATGTCTACCACAAACGTGAGATACTCTAGTTGGTATTTAAAGAAGTGGCACTTGTGGGGCTTAATTTTGATGTTGGCCTCTGCAAGCTGATGGAATACCTCTTCCAAGTAATTGACTTGCACTGAGAACGTCTGTAAAAAGATGTTAGTATTGTCAAGGTACACCAGGACACACAACAGCTTGAGATCACCTAGTATAGTGTCCATAGCCTTTAAAAAAGTAGCCGGGGCATTACACAACCACTGCAGCATATGAGTGGGCTGAAATAACCCTTTTGAGGTGATCAAGCACAATTCTCTCATTCCACTGTGGGCAGCTTAATCTTCCAGTACCCTGAGATCAGATCCATAGCTGAGAAATAACAAGAGCCGCACAGTCAAACTAAGGCATCATTGATACATGGCAGTGGATAAATGTCCTTTTTGGTGATAAAGTTCAACTTCTGGTAGTCAATTAATACCCATTTGGTGCCGTCCTTCATTTTGACAATCAATATGAGTGAAGCCCAGGGTCTCTTAGATCGCTCCAGAATTTGCTGCTCCAGTAGTTTCTTTATCTCATCAGAAACTACCTCTTCCATGATCCACGAGAGTCAGATTGGCTGAGACCAAATGTGAGGGTGATTCCAGTGTCCACCTTATGAACAATGCCTGAACGCGTCTTAGATCATGATCACCAGCCACAAAGATGCCTCAATATTTTTTTAATAAAGCTATTACACAAGTCTTCTGCTCTTCCAATAATACCGTTAAAGTTTCTCATGTCACCACTGCCATTACACTGGATGAGGTTTGGTAAAAAGACCAAATTCATCTAGCGAACTGAACTTATGGAAATGGAGGACCTCATCTACAGAGATCAAATGCAGATACACCACCACCTGATATCTTTGGATCCTTAGCGGTCCTTTCTGTAGATTCACTAGTAACACTTTAATTTTCCCGTGTCTAAGTAAGTTTATGCCTGGGGCCACATGAGGCTCAAAGCATGATTGCTAATAAGGGCCAAGACTCTCACCATAAAGACTAGTTGGTATCTCAATCTCTAGTTCTGTGCCAACTATCAATTGGTCACCAGAGGGGATTGATAATGCAGCAGCGGATTAAAGCAGTAGCCCTTGGTACTTGTACATCTGGTAGGGGAGAACCCTTGTTTTGTTTTTCACTTTCTGATTGCAGGAAGGGATTACCCCATCACCGTATTCAAGATCAACCTGCCCCATCTGTCAGCGCTACAGCTCTCTTGACTGGCGCTGAAGTTCAAAGGTGGCTTGAAGCTGGAAATTCAGAAAAAGCGCTGAGAAGGAAATGGAAAATTGGTGAGAATACTGAATACTTTATTAAATCAAAATATTTTAATATTTATAGGGTGAGTGGGGACTCAGTGCCTCAGGGATCATTGGGGCCCCATCCATTCAGAGTCCTTCCTGATCTTCCAGATTGGCCGCCTTGTGGGAATTCTCAAAGAGATTTGCCGCCCACCTGACTGAATGGGTGGAAACGCCGCCCCACGTGACTCAGGAATATGGGGGAGGATCCTGAAATTAGTTTAGCTTGGTTAGGTTCAAGAACTGATTTGGCACAGCCTGATCCAGAAGTGGGGAATTTAATTTGGTCGCTATCTCAAATTATGACAATGCCCCCTTCAAGATCCTGTTGGAGGGGGAATACGGCTGAAGGAACTGACCATGCACCCAAATTACTATGGTCCCTTGGTCAACTTCAGCAATGGAGTACTCAGACTTCACCCTATGAATGACTTTATAGGGTCCAGACCAAAGTACATCTAGCTTATTTTGTTGGACTCCAGAGTGGTGGCGATAAAAGAGAATGAGGCTACCTAATTTAAAATTGGTAAGGAGGGTCGTCCAAGACTAAATTGGGATGTCTCTCCAGTGGTGGTGATAATGCCTTGAGTGGCTTGGGCTTAAAACCGGACAATAACATTGGATAAGACCCTCATAGTTAATTTGGAGTTCTTATGTGTAAAGGCTTTGAAAAAATGGCTGGGCACTACTTAGTAGCTGAAGGGCACGCCCATATAAGGCTTTGAATGAGGACATCTTGATGATTCAATGGTAGCTCACCCTGTAGGCAAGCAAGGCGTTGGGTAGATAATGGTTCCAAAAAGTAGGATCTGAGGTGGCCAGCTTCCATAGGAGGGAAATAAGAGTTCCGCTAGCACATTATACCACCCCATTAGTAGATGGGTGGTAAGGGGTAGCGAATTTCAGGGTAGTGCCAGATAGTTAAGTTAATTCTTATACTATCTGTGAAGTGAGATTCAATTCATTGGCAGAAAGTAAGGTCTGGGGGCACCCATACTGGGTGAAAATGGATCAAACAAGGATAAGAGCTGTGGACTTATCAGTGGCAGTAAAACTGAAATCGCTTCAACCCACTTGGTTAAGTGGTCCACAGCCAGGATAATATACTTGTTGCCATGCAACCCGGTGGGAAGGGGGCCCACCACATTGATGATAATGACATTGAATGGCCCTGTCAGGGTAATAACTGTGTCATGTGAACATGACATAATAGTGGGGACCAACCCCAAAGATAAGGCTGGGCTTTGAAGGCACAAAAGGTGAAGCTGCAGGGCCTCCCAGACCTGAAGCACACCCTAGACCAGCGCTGGGTAAGGGAAAAATATGCCCAGGTTGGTCCTAGTGGGGTGCTGAGTGCCCAGCCCCTGACGAAGGGCCAAGCATTAAAAGAACTATCTACCAATTAAAGGCGGATGGTTCAGTTCGCTTATTGAGGAACAAGTGTCCAAAACCCATTCCATCTACAAAATAACGCGCTCAGGTTGAATCCAACTTCAGTCAATAACTTGAGTGAAGTCAATTTTGGCCTATTTTACTAACTTGGATGGCAGTATCACCCTATTGGTGAGCCGCTGCTTGGGCCCACTGCGGCATAACCCCAATTTCCCCATCTGAGCTTAAATATGTTTTCCCCAACAAACATTCCTTGTTGGTCAACTTCCCTAAATAAACATATACCCCATTTTACGTTATTTTAAATTTTATCTGATGTTCCAAACACTCCTGTGCGCAAACCTCTTCAAGGAGGTCTCGCGCTCCATTACACTTGCTATAGCAAGTACCATTAAGCTCTCCCCTTGTGCACCATTTTTCCGCCTAGGATCCCTCCAACTTGGGTCGCCTAGCCCCATCCAATATGTGCACCGCATCGCCCTTATATGGGGTTTTGTTATAAAATTCACCGTTTTATGCCTAAGTGGTTATTTCTCCAGCACCCTCTGCTGGGTCTAATCTCATTGGCCCTAACGGCTAGTTCCCTGGCGTTGGCCTGGTGCACCCCTTGCCACGCTAGGAATGGGAGAGTTATAGACATCTCCTTACAAATTGAGTGTTGAAATTGAAAATTGGCTTCATTGTGGGATCAGCAAGTCATACATGCTTTCAAGACCTCTTGGATGGTTTCTACCATATGGTCCCAGTAACATCGTGACTTCAGCCATTCAGAGTCTTCTTAACTGCCCCATGTCCCACAGTTGAATGGCCCTCTAATATGACATTTGTTTAAGAGGAGGGGCGGACATAGGGGAGCCCCTTCTTGTTAACCTTTTTGTAAAGTAGTTCATCCTTGATTTACATGTCATGAGTCATTCTGCGGAGTTCAGCCTGGACTTCTGGGGTTTCTAATTCCCATTTCTCAGGCTGTCCTATCAGATCATATAGCCAATCTTCCTCGGGGGTCAAGAATGCTAGCACCAGCATCTGAGAGAGACCATCAGCATTCTAGTGAATTGTGCCTGCACAATGAATGATGGTGAAATCCTAACTTAGTTTTGTAGAGCCCACCTGGCTAGCCGACCATCAGGGTCTTTCATTTTTTGGAGCCATCGGAGTGAGAAATGATCTGTAATAATAGTAAAGTAGGTACTGTAGAGGTAAGGCCAAAAATGTTTGATGGCTAGTATGATGGCTAGACATCTCCTCTCAGTATCGCAGTAGTTCCTCTAAGCTTTACTTAGATTTTTACTAAAATAGGCCATAAGATGGTTGCCCTGGTTCTCATCATGTTGGGCTAGGATAGCCCCAACGGTGATTTCACTCGCATCTGTGAACAAAAAAAAAGGGTTGGTCGAAGCGTGGGTGAACTAGAATGGGTTTAGTACATAGAGCCGTACATAAGGCATTAAAAGCATGATCATGTTCAGGCCCACTTGAATGGCACATTCTTCTGTAGGAAGTAGAACGGTGACTCGGCTGGGTTGGCAAACTAGGGATAAACTGACAATGATAGCCCACCATGCCAAGAAAGACCTGGATATCTCTTAAGCTTTGGGGGCGTGACATCTTCTCTATGGCGTCAACTTTGTTCAGTATAGTCTGGATGCCACGCTTGGAGACCTTGTGTCCTAGAGAATCTAGCTCAGATTGGAAGAAGAAGCACTTTGAGGGTTTGAGCTTGACAGAGGCCTTCCTAAGTCATTCAAAGACTTCCTGAGATGCTCTATATGTCCATTAAATGTTTACAAGAAGATGATAATGTCATCCAGGTAGGCAAGGATGCACAAGAGCTTCAAGTCCTCAAGGATCTTGTCCATGGCACGCTGGAAAGTGGCTGGGGCGTTACAGTGGCCTTAAGGCATTTGAGTGGGCTCAATTAGCCCTTTGCTGGTGATGAGAGCACACTTGGCTTGGTCTTTGGGGGCGAGCTCAACCTGCCAATATCTGCTGGCAAGGTCCATGACTGAAAAGTACTGAGAACCAGCAAGCGACAGAGGGAATTGTCAATTTGGGGAAGAGGATTACTGTCCTTTTTGGTGGAGTTAAGTCATTGATAATCCCTCACCAGCCAGTGTCTGACGTCCTTCTTTTGAACCAGGAGAAGAGGTGAGGCCCAAGGGCTGTGTGATGGTACCAGGAGTCTGGCGTCAAGTAGCTGTTTGAGTTCGACCCTCACCTTGGCCTCTTCAACCTTGATCTTTCAGTAAGACTAGGATCAGAAAGGGGAGCTTCCCCAGTTTCACATGGTGTAGGACTCCGTTTATTCTTCCAAAGTCATAGGTTGAGGTTGAGAATAGGTCTGAATACTCCTCCAACAACTCTTGGACCTTATATTGCTGCTTTTCCAATAGATCCTTCCTGATATTTGTGTTGACCAGACTAACTGAGGGTGGCAACTCCAAGCCAAAACTCCTCAAGTCCCCAAAGCTCCAAAAATTGACAACAGCCTCTATTGGTAAAAGGCGGACATAAGCGGCAGGACTATTTGGACCTACGATTTTGGGTTTGTCAGTAAGGTTAGCTAGCAACACAGGTATAGATCCACCATACATTGGATCAAGAATCCTGGGGCAGGTCAACATCTCCTTGGTGGATGGATTGTCTAGACCTCAGATTTCCAGTAGGTATCCTGAGGGAATGTTAACATAGACACGGGTGTCAGCAATGACTTGGGACTTTGGAGGTATTGTAGTTGCCCTGAGTAAGTAGATCAGCATGCCTTCCTGTCCATCAACAGCAGGGTGGGGCAACTAGACTCGAAAGCCCCCAACATGATACTCAAGTTAATTGATTCAATCATTGTTCTCCATTAGACAGGCCCAGGCTTTGACCTCCATCTTAGAGTAATGAGGAGTTTTGAAGATCAGAGGGACCCAATGCCCTAGTAGGGATAGAAAGCCACCATTGTAATGGAGCACCACCAAATAGTCTTAAAGGAACTGAGTCTCGAGGAGCAGGTCATAGCTGGGGTTATCTAGTGCGACCACAGGGGTGTTCACATCAAGCTTCCCAAACTGTAACAGCAGAGAGGAATAAGATCCTATGGATTGGGTACACTGCGAACCAGCCGTGCCATATTCCATGTAGTATGGTAAGTCCAGAGCGATTTTGATGTGCTTCATCAACTTGGAAGATATGATGTTCTCAGGGGAGCCAATGTCAACTATGGTGAGGACCAGAATCTTATGAACCCAGACAGCGACTTGGGTAACCAGACTTCCAAAATGGGGCGGTAGCATAAGGAAAATGAGAGAATTATCGTATGAAGAGTAAGCAAATCAACTTCTTTATTTTCATTAGATACTGAAACTCCTTCTTCAGGTATGACAGTTCCAGGTTCTTTCAAGGAGGATACTTGAGGCTGGGTAGGGATGTCAGCATGAAGCACCTCATTCTTCATGCTGACAACCCTTTTCCTGTCTCCTCAGCAAGTCATTTCCAGCAGACCTTGGAAGTATGTTTGAAATCATTACAGTAGGTGCATCGAGGGCGTGGATCCTTCAGGTTATCTACCACATGGACCCTAGGGCAGTTATAGGG
Source organism: Massospora cicadina (assembly GCA_022478985.1). NCBI lineage: Eukaryota > Fungi > Entomophthoromycota > Entomophthoromycetes > Entomophthorales > Entomophthoraceae > Massospora > Massospora cicadina. The sequence goes on from JAKSZP010014479.1 coordinate 260,753, forward strand.
CCTGTAGTCATAGCCTTAAAGTGTAAAGTCGAGGCAGGGATCTCATTAAGTGCTTCCTCTATCTCCCAAATACAGGTAAACCCATTCTTCTGCCCAATTATATGCATTTGAACCTCAGGGTAGGACCCCAAGGCAGAAATGACAGCGGTGATAGCGTCATCTAGGTTGATGTGATTCGTAGTGACCAAGGGTTGTGCTTGGGCATAAAAGTGATTGGCAAACTTCATTGGGTTTTCCCCTTTATTCAGTCAAATGCCAATGAACGCTTACTTTTGGTTGGCCAGAGTTTTATTGCTGCCAAACTCTTGGTTCAAGTCTGTATGGACCTGCTACCAGGTGTTGCACTCCTTCAAATGGGGGGTCATGATCTCCTGAGCGGTTCTGTCTAGGCAGGAGCAGATATGGTTCACATTCTGCTGATTGGTGGCCTCTTCCATAGAACTCTCATAAGAGTACAGGAAGGATGCAATGCTTTCCCGTCCAGGGGTGAACCTTTCCTAAAAACTAGGTTTAAAGTTAGTTACTATAGAAGTGGAAAGGGTGTTAATGCCAGGGATGGGCATCAGATCTGAGATCTTGGTTTCTGCATAGTCTTGGGGAGCCTGCTGATCTAGCCATTCTCGCAGGCCTTCTAGGTCCTCCTGGATGTAGTCCCAATTTTGGCTGAGGGTGGAAGAAAAAGTCTTATCTGCAACCTGCTCCTTTAAGGATTGGATCTCGGTGCTCTGAAGGTGAAGATTGCCTTTGAGGGGGTCAAACAGGTTTTGAACCTTTGACAAGTTTGTTCAAGCTTGGAGAAATGGGCGTCTGTAAGATTAATAAAGGCATTGAAGTTGTCCATTTCATCCAATAATGCCTCAGTAGAGACCCTAGGGTTAAGGGGGACTCTAGCCAATCAGAGTTTGCATCCCAGCACTACACTTTGGATTTGATCATGTAGGGCAGCCAGGACTGTTGTCACATCCCTCCACCAAGGGTCTTTGGGATCGCCAGATGCTGAGGGGCCTGGGACCTTGAGGTCACGGGGTCCTTCTGGTCCTTGACGCCCTTCAGGGCCTTTAAGCCCCTAGGTCCTTTGGGCCCTGCACTCATGGAGGGGTAGTCCTGAGAGGCCAGCTCCCAGTAGTGCTGTTGCAGGGATTGTACCAGTTCTTTGACTTGGAGGAGATGCCAGTTCCAAATTGCCTCAAGAAGCTGAGCGTTTTGATGCAGCTGATCCTCAAGATAGCCAGAGATTCTGATGTCTAATATTACAATTTGATCCTGGACCTCATTAATCAATAATCAGTTATCAATAATAGCTTTGCGGTTGTCATGCACAAAGAGGAGTGTCATGTGCACATGACATAATAGAGGGGACCAACCCCAAAGATAATGCTGGGCGCCAGGAGGCCCAGAGGGTGAAGATGCAGGCCCTTCCTGACCTGAGGCACACCCTGGACCAATTCTGGGTTCAGGCAAATTATGCCCAAATTGGGATTAGTGGTGTTCCAAATGCCCAGCCCCTGATGTCGAACCAGGCGTTAAAACAAACCATCTACTGAATAAACGTGGATGCTTCAATTTGGTTTGTCAAGGAATGGGGTTTGAAACCCATTCCATTTACAAAATAACGCGCTCAGGTCAATTCAACTTCAATTGATAACTCGAGTGAAGTCAGTTTTGGCCTATTCAACTAACTTGGATGGCAGTGCTGCCCTATTGGTGAGTCAGTGCTTGGGCCCACTGTGGAATAACCCCTATATTCCCCATTCAAGATTAAATACACTTTCCCCAACCAACATTCCTTGTTGGTTGAATTCCCAAATTCCCCCATTTTTACCATTTTTTAAAATTTTATTCCAAAAGATTATGTGCGCAGACCCATTTGAGGAGGTCTCGCGCTCCATTCAACTTGCCATTTTGAACACAATCCAATTTTTCCCAAGTGTACCGTTGGTTTGCCCAGATCCCCTCCAACCTGGGATGTTTACCTCTCCTCTTCTTGTGCACTGCGTCATTTTTGGGGGTTTCCTGATCGCACTTCTTGGTTTTAGTTATTATTACTCCAGCACCCTCTGCTGGGTGCTAGTAGCTTTAGTACTAACGGCTAGTTTCCATGCATTGGCTCTGTGCACCGAGCACCACCACGCTGGAAACAGGATAGTTATAGACACTCTCCTTACAAGGAGGCAGCATTGTAGAAGTCAATGATGTATGAGTATAAGGTTTGGGTGAGCCCCAGTTGTCAGGTGACTCCTGATGGTGTAACCTGACTAGCTGGAGAAGATGAAGGATAGCTGGATGGACAAAGTTATGAAGGTAGTGTTTGTGTAACGGATCAGGAGGCACCTGATCTGTACATTGGTGAGATCAAGTTGAGTTCAATCTGAATGTGGCCCTAATTTAACGGGCATCAAACTCAGTAATTTTGGAACTGGGTGAAATCGCCATCCCAAACCCAAATCACATCCGTGGAATGACATTGGGCTTACGCAGAGTGTGGATGGTGATCTAGTGGGATGGCGAATCATTGCTAATGATGTGTTGGTCAGGGCTCAGAAGAGTTTAATTAAAAGGAAAGCTTATTCCATATTTGCAGTTCTATTTAGGGAAAGATGTAGCAGCCTTAAAGGGCAGTTGCGTCTTCTATGAGGAAAACGGAATTCAAAATAAAGAACATTTGCTAGCTCAGAAAACATCAAATTTATTTATTAAAAATGTAAGCGGATCAGATCAAAACTATGAGCTCAACCAGTGAGTTTGGTATGGCGTTGGCGTCGTTCTTGGCCCTTTCCTGGTCTCAGACTCTGTTATAGATGTGCAGCGTCGTGTAAACAGTGGTATGAGAATATGTGGCAATGACGAGACATGGCAGTCGGGTTTGGGGATAGGCCTCTGCAGGCCTGTACCTAGTATGTTCAGTAACATGGCTCTTACTGCCCAATTTGTTCATTGCATATTGGCGCAAACCCGCCAATTACATTAGACGCAACTCAAATACTTTCTTGTCAGTTTTGTATGGTCCCCAAGAGAAGTGCTGGCCCCAGGAGGGGAGGAACGGTACCTCCATGTGTTGACGGTGGTGATGGTGAGCTTCTTGCTTATGTTTGTAATAAGAGAGATGATTTGAGTGTGTGGATCGAGACCCATTAAGATGGAGGAATGCCAGGGGGACCTACATCCCCAAAAGGTCAGGTTGCTTTGTCCATAGAAGCTTAAGAGAAGATCCACCAAGTGGTGTTGCAGATTCATTTTCAGGCACGGTTGGCCCAAGCAATGGGTGGGGAGACCCCTTTCTCATTGCAGATCATGCAAATCATAGAGGCACTACCCCTGGAACTTTCTGGGTGGGTGCAAGATTTGGTTGAAGAGCAAGGACCCTTCCTGGATCCATGGATAAGTGTGTGGACTGGATTGACTTGGCAGCCTGTCTGGATGAGGCACAGGATGAGGCGTGGTCAGCTTTGTTGACAGTATGTCAGGGATAAGGATCGGTGGAATAATATGGGCAGATTTTCCATATATTGGTGAAAGCAGTGAGAGTCTTGGATTTGCAATCATCGCAAATGTTCAGACAAGGGCTGCAAGCGGACATGTTGGCCACCGTGGCAGCTGCTAAAGTTCAGGGTTTGTTGGCAGAGTAAATTGTTTTGGCAGTGTAAGTGGAGAAACAATTGGCGTTGGCGTGTAACTGGCAAGAGGATTTGATGTCCCCACAAAGGGTCCAGTCACCTGTTGTAGCCAGCAGAGGCGAGGAGGTTGGTGGGGTTCTCCTCAGAATTTTGGGAATATCCATGGGGGTCCCACCAGGGAGGCGGTGAGGAGCCAGGGAGAACTGGCCAGGGACCTGGGCAAAGCCATAGCCCCCCACCTACCTTACCTGAAAATTTGCAATCTGAGAATGCTTCTAACATTAAACCTTCTTCTTTGCTTTATCCTAGGTTATTTATTCCGGTGGAGTTATACTCGCATGGTCAGACAGAGAAGGTGCTGGCCCTGGTGGATACAGGGGCTGAGAAAAATTATGAGGAGTTCGCCTTAGTGGAACGTTTGAAGTTGGAGATGAGAAGGGATCCTGAGGTAATGTTCACCAATGTGTCAAGAAGAGCCCCATTGTGGGTTCTGGAGCCTCTGATTGTCATTCAGCAGAACCCATTTTGGTTGAAGGAGGGTTTCTATGCAATCCAGAATCTAGCCCACCCCATGGTGCTGGGTTGCAATGGTGGCATCGCTTCCAGTCATGGATTGACTTGTTGCATAAGATGATTACCTTGTTGCCGCAGATGGGACCTCAGATGGCATGGAAGATGGAGGTGTGGGGCAACGTCCCAATCGGATGCAGGAGCTTAGGGGGGATGCAGGAGGTAGAGCTACCACCTGAATATAGCAACTTCGTTGATGTACTTGGTCCCATTGGTAGAACACCTTTTCCCATATGGGCTCTTTTGCATTTTCATTACAGTTCAAGGAGGGGTCAGAGCTTCCCAGGGGATGACCAGTCTATGCTCTTAATGAACGAGCCAGAGAAGAATTGGAGGGCCATGTGGAGTCAATGTTGAACAAAGGTTTATTTGAGCTTCCATGTCGCCAGTGGTGTCTCCTGTATTGCTGGTACCAAAGGCGAATAACGATCTATGCCCTTGTGTGGATTTCTGATGCTTAAACATGGTCATGGAGCTGGATCCGTAACCAATGCCCCTGTTGGAGGACATTATTCTAATGGTTACTGGATGCATGATGTTTACAAAGATCAGCCTTGCAGATGCATTTAATAAGATACCAGTGAGAATGGAGCACCAGCAATACACAGCATTCAAGTGCCACCTAGGGGTGTATCAATATCGCGTGATGCCATTTGGACTGAGGAATGCCCCAGCGGTGTTCCAGCGGATGATTGACCATGTCCTTGGGGGGATGATCAGTCAATGCTGCGCCACTTATATGGACAATATATAGTATTCTCGCAGTACCAGGAGAAGCATGTATAAGATATATGGGAAGTTTTGGGGGTGATTAGTCAGATGGATTTAAAGTTGAAGCCTTTCAAGTGAGAGTTCAACTGAAGCTCAGTAATGTTCCTCAGCAACGTGGTATTCTGAAACAGATTGGGGGTGTGTCTGGATAAGCTACAGGTGGTTCAGGCATGGAAAGCCTCCACAGATCAGATGGGAGTACGAAGTTTTTTGAGAACATTGAACTTCCTTTGTCAGTTTGTGAAAAATCTTTCCCAGAAAGGCCTTAACACTCATGCACTTGACCCAAGACATTCCATTCATATGGGGAAAGGAAGAGGCATGGGCTTTCAAATTTATAAAGGGTAAGTTGCTTACCGCACCTGTTCTGGACCATCTGGATCCTGGGAAACCCTTCATGGTTGAGATGGACAAGTCAAGTTATGCGGTGGGAGCAGTATTGCTTCAGGAAGGAAAGATGGGTTGGTGTCATGTACCTATGACATAATAGTGGGGACCAACCCCAAAGATAAGGCTGGGTGCTTGGAGGCCCAAAAGTGAAGCTACAGGGCCTCCCAGACCTGAAGCACACCCTAGACCAGCGCTGGGTAAGGGAAAAATATGCCCAGGTTGGTCCTAGTGGGGTGCTGAGTGCCCAGCCCCTGACAACGGGCCAAGCGTTAAAACGAACTATCTACCAAATAAAGGTGGATTGTTTGGTTCAGTTAATTGAGGAATGGGGATTCAAAACCCGTTCCACCTATAATTAATGTGCTCAGGTCAAATCCAACTTTAGTTGATCACTCGAGTGAAGTCAGTTTCAGCCTATTCCACTAACTTGGTTGGCAGTATTGCCCTATTGGTGAGTTGCTGCTTGGGCCCACTGCGGCATAACCCCAATTTCCCCATCTGAGCTTAAATACGTTTTCCTGACCAACATTCCTTGTTGTTCAACTTCCCCAATAAACTTTTCCCTGTTTTACGCTACTTTAAATTTTATCTGATGTTCCAAACACTCCTGTGCGTGAACCTCTTTGAGGAGGTCTCACGTTTTGTTACCCTTGCCATCATAAGGACCATGTGTATCTCCCCTTGTGCACCGTTTGTTTGCCCAGGTTCCCTCCAACCTGGGTCACTTATCCCCTGTTGATATGTGCACCACATCAATTTTACTGGGGTTTTTCTTATAAAATTTGCAATTTTATGCCTAAGTGGTTATTGCTCCAGCACCCTCTGCTGGGATCTAATCACTCTGGCACTAACGGATAGTTCCCTGGTGTTGGCTTGGTGCACCGCGCACTGCCACACTGGGAACAGGAGAGTTATAGACACTCTCCTTACAGTTGGAGCATTCCATATGTTACTTCAGCCATAAGTTGCTCCTTGCAGAAACAAACTAACCAATATATGATAAGGAACTGTTGGCACTGATGGCGGCCTTGCGTGAATAGCAACATCACCTGCTCTATGCCTGACATCCTTTTGTATTTTGAATGGATCACAAAGCTTTGGGAGTACTATTGGGAGCCCAGAAAGATGAACCAGCGGCAGGCCAGATGGCATGTGGAGCTGGTCCACTATGATTTCTGGGTGGAGTACAGGCATGGGCTTTAAATGTCCTGGCAGATTGGTTGAGTTGAGATGGGGTTTGTAACGATCAAAGCGTTGCCTGACCATCAAATTGCTCTAGTCTTCCCTAGGGCAATAGTCAAGGCCAGGGGAGAGGGGCTCGACCACAAAAACTTCATAAATGGCAATCTGACGAATCAGATGCCTCAAAATCGGAATTAAAAACAAATCAAAAGGCTGACAAGGAAGGGAAGCCTCGGAAATGGCGTTCTGGCCAACCAGATGCTGCCAAATCTAATATTACTAGATGCAGCAATGAGGTATTGGACCCTCAGACACGAATTTATGGCCAATCAGGTGTGGCCAAACCTGTCATTCATGGGAGTATCAACAAGGATGAAAATCCTTGCAAATGGCACTCTGGCCAACCAGATGTTGCCAAACAAAATATTCCCAAAAGAGGCAACAATGCAACATCAAGGAATATGGGTGAAGAGAACAGCTCAGGCTTTGAGAGTAAATTGAAGCCAAATAATAAATGCAGAAAAGTTTCCGCAACCATGAGGGTACCCAGCCTGAGTTCAAAAATGGGCCTTGACGCTAGAATTGAGGGTCTAGATTCTCAAATAGGGCCCGCTGCTGGGAAGATGCCCGCAGACTCCGCAGGGAACAGGACCCGCTCTTCCCCACTAAGCTCAGTATAAATCTGAGCAGGCGAAACTGTGTAAAGCAGTTTCATCTTCTATAGATTAAATAACTACTTAATAGATTCAAAAATAAGTTTTCACATTTGCAAATCAATTTATTAAGAGAAAACCTTGAAACCCCACATGGACAACAGCTCAGACTTTGACAAGGCCATCCAGTTCTTGTACGCCCTCTTGGGGGGTCAGGCCCTCCTTCTGAGCGCCAGCATAGTCTTGACTGTAGCCCAAACTTTCATAGTAAAGTGGTTTCCACACAGTCGGATTAGGGACATCTCCACAGCAGGGCTATCCTGCCTGTGGGCACTCACCTGGGCACTCTTGCCTAACTGCTTTGTGGCAGTTTTCAGAGACCCAGTCCATCACATTAGACAAAACTCATTTAACTTGATGTCTTTATTCCTGGACATGGTGGACAAGCCGTCAGAACGCGCCCTGCCTGCGTGGTATGAACACCCAACCACGTTTTTGATGGTCATCTTCTCTCTCCTATTTCTCCTAAGAGAAGTCGCCCGTTTCCTTCCCTCCAAGGGACATACCAACGTCTACTTTCAATCTGAGCAGTCCGCGTCTGAGTTCTGACAGGCCCTCACCCCAGGAGAGTTGAGCATCTTGCATGCCACCTTCTCTTGTGAAACTTCAAGCCCAGCTGACCACGGCATCAGGAGGAATGGCCCCAGTGTCACTTCAGATTGCCCAGATAGTAAATGCCCTGCCCAGAAACCTACCGGATTGGTTCACTGAGCTACTGAAAGCCCAGACGATGCTCCCTCTCACCTTGGAGGAATGTCTTCAACTGGTTGAGAGAGTGGCTACGCCGAATGACTCCCAAGATGCTGCGTGGTCCGCCCTTCTGAACCTAACTCAAGGAAAGATGTCAGTCATGGAGTACGCCTGTGTGTACCGCCCTTTGGCCAAGGCGGCCAAGGTCACCCCTACTCAGATAGCACGAATGTTCCGCCAGAACCTCCGCCCAGACATCCTTACTGCATTGGCTGCCTCTCGCCTGGGAGCTACCCTCAATGAGGAGATTTCAGTTGCAACCCAGGTGGAGGGCCAACTAGCATTAGAGCAAGTGAAGGCCCATACTGGAGTACAACATGGGAAGTTCCACGGCCACTGAGCTGAGTCTGAGCCAGTCTCCAACCCCTCGCAGGAGTCCTCACAGGGTTCGCCCTCTGGCTCCGCCAATGGGGTAAACACTTCAGGAAACCATAGAGAGGGAAACCCTAGTCCCTCCTACAACTTCCGCCCTACTCCTGCGCGCGTTGCTACCATCAATAAAGGAAATACCTCGTCTTATCTCTATGTCCCCTATTCATTACAGCTCTGGGGAAGAAAGGGAAAAAAAAAGGGAGGATCAACTTTGGGCGCTGGTGGACACCGGAGCAGAAGATAACTATCTAGACCATGGGTTAGTAAAAGAAATGAGGCTGGAAATGGAATGGAAGGGAGCCGTGACGCTGGCAGACACCTCAAAAACGGTTAGCAGTTGGAAGATCAAGACCCAGGTGCTGCTGCGGCAGGGGCCTCACACCTTCCAAGAGTCATTCAGTGCCATTAAAAATCTGCCTCATCCCATAATCCTGGGCATGCAGTGGTGGCACAAGTACTCCCCTCAGTTCAAACTGCAGGAGCGCCTGGTCTTGCTACACCCCAAGAACCAACCCCAGTGGCATTATATTTCTTCACCACTGGCGGAGGGAAGCCTGGGGTGAACGCAGTAGTAGGGCTGGAGACAGAGGCGGACATACCCAACGAATTTCGTGCATATGCCCACCTGTTCAAGAAGAACCAAGCTCCCTCTACCACCCCAAACGGTCCTTTCCCTTTCACCTTCAAGTTCAAAAAGGATGCGGAGTTCCCCAAGGGTTGTCCCATCTACCCTTTGAACCTTAAGGCGAAGGCTGCCCTTGAGGTCTATGTCAAGGAAATGCTGGAGCGCGGGATGATTGTTCCATCCAATTCGCCAGTGGTGTCACCAATACTCCTAGTCCCAAAAGCAAGTGGCGAGCTTCGCCCGTGTGTGGACTACCGGCGGCTGAACGCAATCACTGAGTCTGACCCCTACCCCATCCCTCTGATGGAGACCATCTCTCTCAGATGATCTCAGGTAGCCAGGTTTTCACCAAGTTGGACCTGGTTGACGCGTTCAACCAAGTTCCAGTAATCGCTGAACAACAACAATATACGGCTTTCAAGTGCCACTTAGGAGTCTTTGAGTACAAGGTGATGCCTTTTGGCCTCAAGAACGCCCCAGCAGTATTCCAGCGTACCATAGACAACGCCCTAGGAAACCTGATTGGGAAATGTTGTGTGGCGTATATGGATGACATTCTTGTGTTCTCCAGGACCAAGGAGGACCACAAAGGAGATGTGCTGAGCGTGCTGGAAGCCCTCAACAAGGCGGACCTCCGCTTGAAGCCTTCTAAATGCGAGTTCTACAAGGACTCAGTCTCCTTCTTAGGAACGTAGTCTTCCAAAGGGGAACAGCCATATGCCCGGACAAGCTGAAGGCAGTAAGGGAGTGGTCGGCCCCTAAGGATAGAACGGGTGTTAGGAGTTTCCTGGGCGTGGTGAACTTCCTAAGAAGGTTTGCAAAAGACCTTTCCAAGACGGCGGCACCCCTAACTCGCCTGACAGGGCAGGTCCCGTTTCATTGGGGAAAAGAGGAGGAGACAGCCTTCCAAGCCATCAAGGAGAGCCTCATGAAGGCACCAGTACTAGCCCATCCTGACGCCAACCGCCCTTTCATAGTGGAGACTGACGCCTCCAACTTTGCAATTGGGGCAGTTCTGCTACAAGAGGGAGAAGATGGGGTAGACCATCCCGTAAGCTACTTTAGCAGGAAAATGCTGCCCGCTGAGACCAACTACCCCGTGTATGACAAGGAGCTCTTAGCGATTGTATCAGCCTTGGAGGAATGGCAGCACCACTTACTCTACGCCAGACATCCCTTTACTATCAGAATGGACCACTGAGCCCTCAAATTTTACAAGAGCCCAAAGCGCATGAACCAGCGCCAGGCCAGATGGCACCTAGAGCTGGCGTCTTATGACTTTAGGATTGTGTACAAGCCGGGGGAAAGCAACCTCATCCCAGATCTCTTAAGCAGGGACCCAGGTAAGTCCTTCCCAAGGGAGGAGCTGGATGCATACAACACCGCTACTATGTTGCCCTCAAATGTGTTCGCTGTCATCCAGAATGCCACCCAGGAACTGAGGGAAAAGCTCCAGGCCGCCCAGCGAAGCTCAAAGTATGGGGCAACACTGTGGAAGGACCTGGAGGAGGGGGTAGAGAATGAGCAACATAAGAATTTCTGTAAAAGGAAAGGCCTCATTCTCCACAAAGGGCGCCCATGGCTGCCCAACCGCGAGCTCCAGGAGGAGGCGATAAGCGCTTTCCACGACCACCCCTTGGCGGGACACCCTGGAAATGAGAAAACCATAGAGCTCCTGGCCCAGAGTTACTCCTGGCTGGGGATGCCCAGCGCCGTGAGGGAGTACATCCAGAAATGTGTCACATGCGCCCGTTCCAAGCACGTTAGGCAGAAGCCTTTAGGAAAACTCAAGCCCCTCCAGATTGTGGAAATGCCATGGTCCTCACTGAGTGTGGACTTCATAATGGGGTTTCCAAAATCAAAGGGATACGACGCTGTGATGGTGGTGGTAGACAGAATGACCAAGTACGCGGAATTCTTTCCTTGTAACTCCAACATCACAGCAAAGGGCATGGCGGATATCTTTGTTAATGAGGTGTTCGCCCGCCACGGTCTACCGGAGGAGATAGTATCAGATAGAGGCCCCCAATTCATCGCCCAATTTTGGCAACACCTACTCGAAAATCTTCAGATCGAAATGAAGGAAAACCTGAAAGCCCTGTGTGCAAATTTAGTCAAAGTAATAGAAATGCAGAAGAGGAAGGCTGACACTCACCGATCCAAGGCCCCAGTGCTAAAGGAAGGAGACCTAGTGATGATCAACGCGAAAACTACTCGGTGCCAGCAATCTATAGGAAATTTGGACCAGTCACTCTGGGCCCATTCATGGTTTTCCACCAGGTAAATGAAGTAGCATACAAGCTGGAGTTCCCCGAGGGATTGCAGGTGCATCCAGTACTGCATGTCTCACAACTGAGAAAGTTTGAAGGCCCTCTCCCAGAGAAACTGGAGCCTGTCCACTCAGGAAACCCAGGAGAGGTGGAGTATGAGGTGGAAGAAATCTTGGAGTCAAAAATCTTGTGGAAGAAGTGCTGGTACCTAGTCAAATGGGTAGGCTACCCGGTGGAGGAGTCCACCTGGCAGACAGCTGATGGCTGCAGCAACTGCCCACAGAAGGCAGAGGAGTTCTGGAACTGGAGGGGGCTCTCATCTGGGGAGGGTGATATAATGGTCAAGGCGTTGCCTGACCATCACATTGCCCTAGTCTTCCCTAGGGCAATAGTCAAGGCCAGGGGAGAGGGGCTCAACCACACCGATTTTCATACATGGCAATCTGACAAATCAGGTGCCTTGAAATTGGAATTAAAAACAAATCAAAAGGCTGATGGGGAAGGGAAGCCTCGGAAATGGCGCTCTGGCCAACCAGATGCTGCCAAATCCAATATTACTAAATGCAGCGACGAGAGATTAGACCCTCAGACACGAATTTCTGGCCAATCAGGTGTGGCCAAACCTGTCATTCATGGGATTATCAACAAGGATGAAAATCCTTGCAAATGGCACTCTGGCCAACCAGATGTTGCCGAACAAAATATTCCCAAAAGAGGCAACAAACCAATATCAAGGAATATGGGCGAAGGTAATGGCCTGGGCTTTGAGAGTAAATTGAAGCCAAATAATAAATGCAGAAAAGTTTCCGCAACCATGAGGGTACCCAGCCTGAGTTTGAGAATGGGCCTTGATGCCAGAATCGAGGGTCTAGATTCTCAAATAGGGCCCGCTGCTGGGAAGATGCCCACAGACTCCACGGAGAACAGGACCCACTCTTCCCCATTAAGCTCAGTATAGATCTGAGCAGGCGAAACTGTGTAAAGCAGTTTCATCTTCTATAGATTAAATAACTATTTAGCAAATTCAAAATTAAGTTTTCGCATTTGCAAATCAGTTTATTAAGAGAAAACCTGGAAACCCCACATGGACAACAGCTCAGACTTTGACAAGGCCATCCAGTTCTTGTACGCCCTCTTGGGGGGTCAGGCCCTCCTTCTGAGCGCCAGCATAGTCTTGACTGTAGCCCAAACTTTTGTAGTAAAGTGGTTTCCACACAGTCGGACTAGGAACATCTCCACAGAAGGGCTATCCTGCCTGTGGGCACTCACCTGGGCACTCTTGACTAACTGCTTTGTGGCAGTTTTCAAAGACTCCATCCGTCACAGGGTTTTTATGTATGAGAAGGAGGAATTGGAGGAGTTTAACACGGCTATGATATTCCAACTGGACCAATTTGATATAATTAAAGATAGGGGAAGTGCGTTAGGGGAGGAAGTTCGCCAGAAGCAGAGAAGCTCGGAACTCGCCCAAAGGTTGAAAGTCAAGATGATAGAGGGTCATCTGCACTAATAACATGCAGAATTCATGAAGAAAGTTAGGGGTGCTATACCACAAGTCGCATGTATGGGTGTCTAACCCATCATTATGATGAGAGGTAATCTGGGCTTCTCATGATCATCTTCTGGCGGGTCACCTGGGGGTAGGGAAGATGATGGAATTTGTGCAGCGGGAGTATTCATGGCCAGACCTCCGTCATAATGTCCAGAAGTATGTTCAGAAGTGTTTGGTATGTGCGAAGTCAAAACCATCAAGAAAACCACCATTGGGTAAGTTGAATCCGCTGCTGATACTGCAAGCCCCTTGGAGTTCGATTAATGTCAATTTCCTAATGGAACTTCCAAGGGTGCAGGGGAAGGACGCGGTTATAGTGGTCATAGATAGACTTACCAAATATGCTGAGTTCTTCCCATGCACTGGGAGCTTTTTGGCAAAGAATGCGGCAAAAATTTCATCACTGAGGTGTTCTCCCAACATGGATTACCTGAGGAGATCATTTCAGACTGGGGACCACAATTTGTTTCAAAATTCTGGTTGAGTTTATTGGAAAATATGGAAATAAGGCCTGGTTGGTCCTGAGAATACCATCTGTAATTCAATGGACAAATGGAGAGGGTGAATCAGATACTCGAGCAGTACCTTCAGTGTCACATGTCCAATCAACAGGATGACTAGGTCTCATGGGTCCAGTTGGCCCAGTTTGCTTACAACAATCACTCTCAATCTTCAACAGGGATGTCGCCATTTTTCGCGATTTATGGTCTCAACCCCAGATTGAATGGGGGATCTGAGGGTGACATATGTCAGGGGGCGGATGAAATGTTATGTACCATGTCAGATATCAGGAAGGAGCTATGAGGGAACTTGTAGCAGGAGATATCTTGGCAGAAGTGACAGGAAGATCATCGAAGGGCGCCAGATCTGGCGTTTGAGCCTGGGGACTGGGTATTATTGGCGGCCAAGAACTATGCCATCCCAGTCAAGAGTCATAAGCTGGGTCCAAAGTTCTTGGGCCCATACCAGATCGTCTGAGCCATTAATTGAGTCGCCTTTGAGTTGAGTTTGCCAGTAGGTTCCAGAGCCCATCTGGTGATTCATGCTTCCCAGCTACAGGCTTTCAGGGGTGAGGGGCCAGAGCGTCCAGGACCGCTAAATCCTAGAGAGGGGGAGATGCCAGAATATGAGGTGGAACAGATAATGGATGCCAAGTGGGTGAGAGACCAGAAGAAATTGCTGGTGAAGTGGAAGGGCTATCCAGTGGAGGAGGCGAAATGGCAAATGAAGGAGGACTGTGCGCGATGGCCAGAGAAGGTCTGGGAGTTCTGGTCTTCACAAGGGGGGTGATGTAACGGATCAGGAGTCACCTTATCCGTACATTGGTTCATATCAAATGGAGTTCAATCTGAATGTGGCCCTAATTCAACGGGCATCAAACTCAGTAATTTTGGAACTGAATGAAATCGCCATCCCAAACCTGAATCACATCCGCTGAATGACAATGGGCTTATGCAGGGTGTGGATGGTGATCCGTGGGATGGCAAATCTTTGCTAATGATGTGGTGGTTAGGGCTCAGAAGAGTTTAATCAAAAGGAAAGCTTATTTCATATTTGCAGTTCTATTTAGGGGAAGATGTCGCAGCCTTGAAGGGCAGTTGCGTCTTCTATGAGGAAAATGAAATTCAAAATAAAGAACATTTGCTAGCTCAGAAAACATCAAATTTATTTAGTAAAAATGTAAGCGGATCAGATAAAAACTATGAGCTCAACCAGTGTGCTTGGTGTGGTGTTGGTATCGTTCTTGGCCCTTTCCTGGTCTCAGACTCTGTTATTGACGTGCAGCGTCATGGGAACTATGGTACATGAATACGTGGCAATGACGAGACATGGCGGTCAGGTTTGGGGATAGGCCTCTGCTGGCCTGTACCTATTATGGTCAGTAACATGGATCTTACTGCCCAATTCATTTGCGTATTGGCGCAAAACCGCCTGTTACAGTTTGGGCCCCAGGGCAAGTTCCCCTGCTGACTGCACGGCTGAGTCATAGTTGTCCCACATGATAGAAGGTATGGAAGAGGCACTTTATTGGCTGGAGCGGGCGCCCATGAAGTAGATGCCATTTATTTTTTGTTGGATGACATTGTTAAGGTTTTGTACTGAAGTTGGTATTAACTCCCATCAAGAGAGGGCAGCGAGAGTAGGAATGTGGCCCAAAATTCTAACCTCTCAGGCTGCAAGGGTGGTGTTGCAAATTGTGATGTACTAACCCATCGAGCAACGCTTCTTGTCTGACCAGTCAATTGGTCTTAAGGGATGCTAGTATTTTCCATTGTTGGCGATAGACGTTTTCACTTAGGACAGCTTGGAGCCTCCTGTAGTGAGCACCACGTTTGTCAGTGCTACAGCTCACTTGACTGGCGCTGAGGTTCAAAGGTGGCTCAAAGCTGGAAATTTGTAAAAAGTGCCAAGAAGGAAATGTAAAATTAGGTTAAAATACCAAATACTTTATTAAATCAAAAGGTGTCAATATATATAGGGTGAGTGGGGACTCAGTGCCTCAGGGATTGTCAGGGCCCCATCCGTTCATGATCTTTCCTGATCTTCCAGATTGGCCGCCTTGTAGCATTCTCAAAGGGATTTGCCGCCCACCTGACTGAATGGGTGGAAACGCCTCCCCACGTGACTCAGGAATAGGGGAGGAGGATCCTAAAATTAGTTTAGCTTGGTTAGGTTCAGGACCAATTTGGCATGGCCTGATCTGGAAGTCAGTATTTGAATTGGTCGCTATCTTAAATTCTGACACCATCCAACTGGAATCATGGGGCACACCGTTGGAAGTAAAGCAAACAGGGATCCACTGGCCCAAGATTTAAAAGGTCTCCTCCGCCATATCAACAACCACACCAAAGTGACGCACAAAGATTGCTCCTATAAGCATGTCATAAGTATTGTTGGGCAAAAAAATTGGCAGTGCTAAATGGCAATCAACCCAAACCATGTAGGCAGTGTACTGTAAGACCCTTCCAAGACAGTGCATGCCATCCCAGCAGTCCCATATACCATCCAAAGCTCCATGGCAGGTTTCAGCGGCAACTTAGCTAACAACATTGTGGATATTATAGTGACTGGATTTTTGGTGTCTATGATCGCATGAACTTTGTATTTTGTAACAAAAATGTCACAATACATACATTCAGAATAATCAGAATTTTGGCTGTTTAGATATGTTATCATACAAGAAATTCCTTTTTTGAGGAACTTCACAAAACCTACCCTAACCTTGGGGTATTCCTTAATAATTTCATCTACTGGGATTGCAACGTTTACCCCTTTCATTAAGGGCACAGCTGATAAAGGTTGAGGTTCATCAGAGGTGGTGTGCTCTAGAATTTGACATGCATAAGACATCTGGGTTTCCTGGCGACCCTCCTCCATGGCAGCTTCTTTGGATTAATCACAAGTCAGCACGTGCATGTTGTTAGCAAGTTGCTAAAATAATAATCTTTAATCATATTGGAGGGCTTTGGCGGAAAACAATTTATCTGGATAAGTTGGGACAGATGTAGTAAAATCAGCGAAAGTAGAGGGTCCCATCTCAACTCCACTTTGTCTTTCCCTGCTCATACTGGTGTATAATTTTATTGGAGAGTTATTAACAGAAAACGATACTAGTAACCTTTTACTGCATAGGTTCAGTTTCTTGTGCACATTGTCCGCGTTGTATAATATTAGATTATTGGTTGATGATAGAATGATGACTATTATCCATAGTTTAGTTTGAATTCTTATATCTCGGCCCAACACTTGGCCAGTATTCCCAATTAAAATACTTGAGATGTCATGATCTAAGGATTTGTTACCTCACTCTGTCCAACCTGATCTTTACTGAGATTCCCCGGTGACAGTCTCGCTAGTCCAACACACAGTTGGCAGCAGTCCTCAATTGTGTCTCCTTCTTCTCTAGATCCCCACTAAGATCTTTACTCTTTTCACTAAGAGTCTCTCAATTATCGCACATAGCAGTAATATCCTTGAGAAGAATAGCAAAATTGAAAGCTGATAATAGTTTGTTACTTAAATATATACTAGATAAAAGCTATAGAACTTCTTTACTAGATGCTGTTCTCATATATACTATTTTTTATTATAAGTGAATCCTAGGGAATTTATAGTGGGGGTTTAGTCATCTAACCCTCGGTTGACACCTGATGATGAAATAGTAGCTGTTGCTGTTGAATCACCCATCCTTGTCTCAGCAGCAATGGTCTTCCCCATCCTGAGTAGGATTCATCATTGAACATCCTTGAGACCTAAACGGAAAGAGTCAGAAAACGTATACTTAATGTTTTCCTCTCAATTCAAGCAAACCAACCATATTTGGCTAGCAACCTGCTTAGGTAATGGGACTTGTTACTATTAAAACATGTCATGCACCAACCAATCGATTTGCTAGTTGCAGGCAGCATCACTTGTCTCACAACTTGCTATTCATTCCCAATCATTCAGTGATGAAACCCACCCAACCCCAATCAGTACTTCTGATAGTTAATCACTATCAGATGCCCCTATCTCATTGGCAACTCCACCCAATGAGATCTTAAGTAGTCATCCGGATCAATCCCCAATGGATATGACCAGGAGTATATCCCAAAATCCCCCAAACATAGTTACTCTGAAACTTGGGCCAACTGATTTCCAATTCGCTTTGCCTTAGGAATTTATCCCCTAGCGATTCCTTGTAATCTAGCAGGCTGGGAATATGGGCAAAAATCCCAACACATCGCCCCTCATGCCTAGATTTCCAGTGAGAAAAGGATCGGGGCATGAGAACACCACTTTGGACACTCAGTTGAATACTTCATTGGCTCAAGAAGAGTATGATCATCAATACTCAACACTGCTCAGGATGAACTTTAGCATGCGGATCTCTTTCTCTTCCTCCTTGCTACCACCTACTCAGAGCGCGGTCCCCACAATCTACTGTCATGCTGGGCTGATCGATTTACTCATGACAATATTGGTCCCAGGATCCAGTTTTCCCCCGTCAGGATATATGACTTGCTGTCATATTCAGGATTCTTGGTCCAGCGTCCTTGATTTCCTGATTATCTCCTCATCCTAGACAGGAGACTCTTGCTATCAATGTTCATTTTAAGGCTCATTTAGAATACTTTTCTATTCGCCCTTGTTATTTCTCTCATAATCTCTTGGCTTAAGCCATTCCTAATTCTTCTATTTGAGAGCTTATCCCAATAAAATTTTGAAATTAAATTCTCCAAAATTGGAGCTTAATGGATTGTAGGGTGCATAATGTCAACTTCCATATAATTCTGACATTCCCTTCTCATTCAGCTCATATGTCAAATTCTGAGTTGTGAACCAGAAGCTTCTAAATATATTGTCTGATCAAGGTCTCCAGCTCTTCCAGCAGATAAGTCAGGATGCTCAACAGAACCTCTTCTATGGTCCTTCCAGGACTCATAATCCTAGTCTGGCGCTAGCGGCTAGTCCTTCCATGGAATTACTGGAAGCAGTAACAAATCTCTCCAAAACCAGGCTTGCAATCATTTTGAACAACTTTAAGCCAATTCTTCCCCTATCATCAATTTCAGAGTTCAATTTTGAAACTCTCCTGGATTCAGCTCCTTTTGCTGATGCACCACACATCATCGTGGATGCTCCAGAGATTGAGTCATTTAATCTTTTTTTTTTTTAGTACTAGATGGTCCCAACCCAAGGGGGATTCATCGATGTTAAGTCATTTAATCTTGATTGATCTTTTCTTGCTGGGCCAGACCTGCTTCCTGAGTTCCTCTTCTAACTTGGACAATGTTACAAACCTGTTGTTCAGGCTACCGAGCTCATCATCAGTAATGGTATTCATTTCAAGCTCCCCTACGCTGAACTCTGGGCCCAAGTCACCGAGGTTTTGTACATAGTGCTGAATCCCTCTGATCTTTAGAACATCCTAGATCAGGATACCATCATTTATGCTATTCATTTGTTGGCCAAGTTCGTCAAAGTTGGTCCACAAAGCATCCAGCCTCTCCCAGCTTCACCGCTCCTTCAGATTCAGCTTCCAGGAAGCCCATAGTCGTCGCTTGCAGGATGCCATTTGTTCCCTTCATGACTATCACCTCACCGGCACTTCCCATCAGTATCTTCTGCTGATGGCTTTAGTAGGGGGCATGAATCAGCAACCTCCATCAAGCATCCCTTATTTGCTACTGGCCCATATGTCTGGTGTTCTTGTTGAAGCTCATTATCAGGTGCTCAAGGATAATCTTCTGGCTCTGTTCCATATTGAGATTACTCAGTGCTATTTGCTGATTGCCTCTTCTTATACTGTTGCTTTCCTCCCCGCTCTGGGGTTTCGAAATTGGCTTCTTCCAACATTTCAATTTCCCTTCCCCTAGTCGCTTTCTTGCAAGGCTCTGTGTCCACTCAAAGAATGTCGTTTTGTGTAGGTCTAGCCCTTGCTAGCGTCCAACCTCACATTGATTTTGATGGGCTGTTCATTCCTATTACAATTCATCCTCCCTCCCTCAAGAGGTGACATAGGCGGAATCATCCCCATATCAAGGACAATAAATAAAAATAAAAATTATAAAGTTATATCAATTTTTCTATGCGGTCTATAGTAATTTTTTTCCAATATCTTTTAACATTTTTTTTATTTTTATTCTTCTTTTTTCCATGAGGCTTGAACTTGTTTTGATTCAGCGGTCCATACTTTTATATTTTCCCCCAAACTGGGTCCTGGGTACTTAAACCTGCCGGTTTTCTATGGTTCAGAGGTCCATTTTTTGGACTTAACCATCTAGATTAATTCAGAGGTCCTTTTTTCAGACTTTACCTAATCATCAGGACATGGCCAACTTAATGGATTTTCAGTCCTTTGGGAACTCTTTTAATCTTTTCATTGATCCATAACTTCAAATACTTAGCATGGACTCGATTTACAACTCTTACATCCAAGAGATTCTCGATGGAGTAGGCATCAGTCACCATCTTAGTGATAACCTCAAACGGACCCAACCACAATGCATCTAGTTTGTCTTCTTTTTCCAAAACCATGCATATTGCAATAGGCAACTCTTTCACCTATTCAATATTCTGCTAAGGCTAGTCAGTTCTTATCATCTGTCAATTTTGCTTGTATCCTCTTCTTCAACATAATATCAAATGCTTGCAATTTCATATTGATCAGGATATTCGTCAGTTATTTCAAATACTGTTTGGCACTCATCCCCAATGTTGGTTCCACCACTGAATATAAAACTGGAGGCAATGCAGCCTTTCTCCCATACAACAACTCAAATGGCATTTTTCCCATCACTGTATGATGACTGATATTGTAAGCAAATGTCATCAAACTGAGGTACGTTCCCCACATAGAAGTTCTTCCTGCAACCAGCTTCCTCAGCATCGCAGCCAGCATTCCATTCACCCATTCTACCAGTCTGTTTGTCTCCGACTGGTAGGGTACTGACATGACTCCTCTTATCCCCATTATCTAATTCAATCTTGGGATCACATGAGATGTGAAGTTTGTCCCATGATTGCTAAGCAGGACCTGCGGACATCCATGTCAATATACTACTTGATACAGGATGAACCTTGAAGTGCTGGTAGTGTCTATTTTTGTTAGGGCCTTCATCTCGACCCATCTTGTCAGATGGTCAATGGCAACTATAATGTACTTGATCCCCCTGTGCTCATTGTCAGCCTTCCCATCACATCGATGGACACTGTATGCCAGGCAAATCCAGGGCAGATCAGTTAGTATCCAGTCGTAGTATTATGTGGTTTGTGCAGCTGGCACTCCACACAACAAGCTAGATAATCCGCGACATCATATTTGATGGATTTCTCAGTAGTAGTAATGGAAAATATGATCAGTTGTTTTCCTCAAGCCTCCATGCCCAACAACCTTATGAGCTGCTTGCATGATAGCTGCTCTTTCAAATGTCTTCAGGTATATTAACTGCTTCCCGTTGATTGTCTTAAACACTTGTCCATCCATGTTCTCAGTGTTTTTATTGCTTTCCAAAGCACACCTTGGTTTTCTCAGGGCTTGTTACCAATTTCTCCATCGACCATTCTCTGGAATAGCTCATCCACCTGCGGGTATACCGTCTGGACCATTGGTAACCATGATAAGCCATCCGCATTCTGATGAGAAGCCCCCACTCAGTGGACAATCTTGTAATTGAAAGCCTGTAGCTTAGGTGCCCATCGGGCCAGTCATCCTTCTGGCTCTCTCAAATTGTGAAGCCAATGCAACAAAGAGTGGTCCAAACCACTTTAAAGTGCATTCCGTGGATATACACCCAAAACTGCTTATATGCATAAATGACTGCAAGGCATTCACGCTCAGTTATGGTGTAGTTCCTCTCAGCAGCTGAGAGTGTCTGGCTAACATATGTCACCGGATGTTCAGAACTAAGTTCGTCTACTTGGATTAGTATGGCGCTGATAGCCATCAACAAAGCATTGATTTGTATAATAAACTCTTGATCATAATTTGGATATTTCAGAATCAGAGGATCTATTAAATACAAGCGTAGCTCATCGAAGGATTCCTGGGCTTCTTCATTCCATATAAATTCTTTTTTGGATCCTTCAACAGATGGAACAAGAGATCAGCTATTCGGACAAAGTTCAAATAAATCATCTATAGTATCCGACCATCTTAAGAAACACTTGGATGTCTCAGACACTCTTTGGCATAGCCATCCGTTCTATGGCTTCTATCTTCTAGGCTTGCGGCTGCAATTCACTGGAGTTGATTATGAATCCCAGATATTCCAACTCTTTTTTGAAGAAGTGACACTTCCTCAGCTTAATCTTCAGGTTAGCCACATATAGTCACTTGAATACTTCGTCCAAGTGGTGTAGGTGATCAGTAAACGTTCTACTGAACAAAATTATATCGTCCAAGTATACCAGGACGCACGACAATTTCAAGTCTCTCAGTTTAGCATTCATGGCCCTATGGAACGTTACAGGCGCATTACATAGGCCCTAGGGCATCCTTATTGGTTGGTATAGCCCCTGTACAGTAATAATTGCAGATTTTTCCTGGTCTTCTTCTGGCTAGTTGATTTTCCAATATCCTGAGATCAGATCAATTGAGGTGAAATACTTTGTTTCTCCCAATCAGTCTAGCACATTATCAATCCTCAGTAGGGGATATTATACTCTTCTTTGTAATTTTATTCAGCTTCTGGTAGTCGATCACCACCCAGTTGGATCCATCCTTTCTCTTCACAATCAGAATTGGATTCGCCCAGGGTCTTGACAACAGAACTAGAAGCCCATGCTTCACTAGTTTGCTGATTTCATCCTCCACTACCGCTTCAGTGGCTTTTGATCATTGATCAGTCTCATTCTGATTGGCAAATTTTCCCCAGTGTTTACCTTGTGGATCACATCTCTTGTGCATCCCAAGTTTTGGTTGTCCTGAGTGAATACTTCCCAATAATTTTTTGGAACAGTTTGAGCACCTCCTCTTGCTGGCCTTCTGACAGATCAGCGAGTTGATCTTGATCAACCAATAGGTTGATTCTCTCAGTTACCCTGGCCGGTAATCCCATCTCATCAAGAGTCCCAAAATCATGGAATCTCCTCAATTCAGCTGTCAGGATTTCTTAACGTTTCTTAGGTATGAAACTCATAGACCATAAATGTCAAGACCTTATATTTTTATAGCTTTTATATATATATTTTTATTTTTCTTTTGCAATGGAACTTGCTTCCTACAAAAAGGTTCAGAGGTCCTTCTTTTCCCCTTCATCCAAACTGGGTCCTAGGTACTTAAACCTACCAGCTATCATAATTCAAAATCTTATCCTTTTAAGATTAAGCCATCCATTTAGTTCAGTGGTCCTCTTCTAGGACTTGACCAAAATCTCAGGACATAATCATTTAATGGTTCAGAGGTCCTCTGGGAACATTGCAAGTATTATCTCCTAGGCTCAATACTTCCAATTATTATTGACCTTCTTCACTATATGACCAGCAGTGCTGTCTCTCCCACATATAGGCTACTCTTACTGACTCTGGCAATAATCTTGAATATAGGCCTTTTATCTTAACTGGTTATTCGTCCAAAAGGTCCTAATTTCATCTCTAATTTTAGCAACTGATGCTTTGGATTCTCATATCTCATTAGCCAACAGTTCCATCTGATTGTTCAAATTGTTTTTCCCCTGAAAATAAATTTTAAGCCTTCATAACTATCCTTACTTACACAGGTCGTTCTGGCCTCGTTAGCTTCATCCAATTTCTCCTAGATTGATAACACATCTTCAGCAACTTCTGATCATTGGTTGAGTGTTATTAAGTAAAAACGATTCTCTCCACTATCTTTGATTAATCACTTCCTGTTTTTATCTTCATATCTTCATTGGTATAGCAATCCAGTTCTCCTGATTGACTGCTTCCTAATTGCTCCAATGCCTCATCTACATACTCTCTCCTCAGGACTCTTTAAAGCGGACCCAATTTCAACCTGAGTTGATCCTGATGTTCCTTGGGACTATAACCAGCGGACCCAATTTCAACCCAAGTTGGCCCTGCTGACCCTCTTCATCTCAAGTAGATGTCCAGTGGAACATGTTTTCTTGCAGCTATAGATAGTTCCATATTAGGCTGCAAGTCCTTTTCCTTGGTAATGAATATCTTCCATTTGCTTCACTTGGAGCTCCACTTCTGAGCTCGGTGAATGCCAATGAACGTGATCCACTTCACGCTCTATCTTTGGTACTTCTCAGTAACTTATTTCCAAACTTGAAAAATTTTCATAGAACATCATTCTCTAAATTCTTCAACTCAACTACCCCTGTAGTGAGCAACAACTTGTAAAATTTACTGTAGGGTTATTTTCAGCAAACGACCCTAGTACTCTTTTTACTGCACAGGTTTAGCACTTTGTGAACTTCATCCGCGTTTATAGTATATTGGATTATCATTTGATAGAAGTAAGCCGACTACTATCTTTAGTTTAGTATGAATTTTTATATCTCAGACCAACACTCATCCAGTATTCCCAATTAAAATAATTGAGATGTCATAATCTAGGGATTTGTTCCCTCAAGCTGTCCAACCCAATCTTCGCTGAGATTCCCTTGTGACAGTCTCTTTGGTCCAACACACAGTCGGCAGCAATCCCCATATGTGTCTCCTTCTTCTCTAGATCTTCACTAAGATCTTTACTCTTTTCACTAAGAGTATCCCAATTATTGCATACAGAAATAATATCCCGAGAGAAAAATAGCACAATTGAAAGCTGTAAACAGTTTACTACTTAAACTATATGCCAGATGAAAACTATAGAACTTCTTTACTAGATGCTGTTCTCATAAATACTGTTTTTTATTATAAGTGAATCATAGGTTTTTATAATAGGATTCAATCATCTAACCCTTAGTTGACACCTCTACAATGAAATGCCAGCCATTGCCATTGAATCACCCATCCTTGTCTTAACAGCTATGGTCTCTCCCATCCTGGCTAGGATT
The DNA here is from genome assembly GCA_022478985.1 of Massospora cicadina. Classification (NCBI taxonomy): domain Eukaryota; kingdom Fungi; phylum Entomophthoromycota; class Entomophthoromycetes; order Entomophthorales; family Entomophthoraceae; genus Massospora; species Massospora cicadina. The sequence continues at coordinate 285,030 of JAKSZP010014479.1, forward strand.
CCGTTATTGGACATCCTTAAGACCTAAACGGAAAGATTCAAAAAAGTGTCCCTAATGTTTTTCTCTCGATCCAAGTAAACCAACCATATTTGGCTAGCGGCCTGCTTAGGTAATGGGACTTATTACCCATTAAGGCAGATCATGCACCAACTGATTGATTTGTTAGTTGCAGGCGTCATCACTTGCCATGCAACTTGCTATTCACTCCCAATCAGTCAGTAATGAAACCTGACAAATCCCAATCTGTACACCTGATAGTTAATCACTATCAGATGCCCCTATTGCATCAGCAACTCTGCACGACGAGATCTTAAGTATTTGTCTGTATCAATCCTCGATGGATACAACCAGGCGAATATCCCAAAGTCTCAAATGTAGTTACTCCAAAACTTGGGCCAACCGATTTCCAATTCACTTCGCCTTAAGGAATTATCCCCTAGCAATTTCTAGTAATCTAGCAGGCTGGGAATATGGGCAAAAATCCCAACAACTGGCCTGACTGCACAACATGATCTTGCCACTTAGTAGGGCAGTGGAACACAATACTCTAAGACAACCACAATTGTAGCAAGTTGCTCCAGAGAAGTCATGGACCTGAGTATCAGTAGAAGGTCCAGGCCAGGAGTTGACCGCAGGATTGTAATTTAGATGAAGCCAAGGCGGATAGCTATAGGATGGCGGGGGTTGTTCAGCGAAATTGAGGAAGGCCAGTTCATGCCACTCGAGGGGAGGCCCTCATTGGGGCCATATGGGCTTCCGTTCATGGTTAGGAGGGCTAAAAGTTACTGCTAGTTTACACAAATAATTGCCAATTTTGAGCAAGGGAACATCCTCCTGCAGGACGGGCGCCATAGCATTAAATATTTGTGGTGGGGTTTCACTGCCAAGTTCATTGCAATTCCCACATTGACCTCAGGTGGCATACCTGCTCCCACCAAGATGTGCAGCTTTGAGATAAACTAATCAGCTAACTCCCTCAGAGTCTCATTCTTCTGGAACCCCATTGTTAAAAATTTAGCCTTCCATTGGGACATTTTTTCTATGCCACAAAACAATCTTAGCACGGTATCCTTAACTTCTTGGTAGGTGAAATAAATATCTCTCAGATGGCATGTAATTTGGTCAATGCTTTCAACTTTGATAAAGTGATCAGCAGCTTAGCCTTATGTTAGTCTGACACTCCTTAAACTGCAAACTTAAACCGTTTGAAGAAGCCATGCATATTTTCGTCCTGATTAAATGGAGGCAACCTGTTAATGCTACGGTCTCATTCCTCTCAAAGCTATGAGCTCTGTGAACAAACTTGGGCTCTATTCAGGGGCCATAATTTGCTTCTTTTTGAGGGGAAGGCACAATAAGAATTGCAGAGCTCGACCTATCTGCAGGGTTGGAAGCAGCCTGACCCTTTTCCACTGGCAACATGGCAAAAACTTTAGGAGCTTTTTTTGGCAAAGAGTTCTCATCATCCAAGATTTCTCTAGATGTGAACTGATCCTTGCTATCCGCTTGGGTGGCGAGTAGTTCTTCTGCACCTTCCTCAACTATGTAACTACTGTAATACCAATTTTCTTTACTATCCTTCCCTGGTTTTCATTAGCTTCCCAGACAGAACTCTGGGTATATGATTTAGCTTCTAATTGCTGCTCCACGCCATGTAGTCACTCAATGGTGTCATCAAGGCAGTTCGCTAATCGTCTATTCTGCCAATCAAGAACTTGCAGCTGACTGAACACTTCTTTAAACTGATCCATTGCCATTTAACGCTCATGAAGGAGCTCATCTTGGGTTCATCATATTATATTTAAAGCAAGCTTGATGCCAACGTAATGCACCAACTCAGTATGCTGGGGATGGTCTTATGTCAGTGCCAACAGGATTTGCTATGGTCTGGATACATGGCTTATTGGTTGGATCAGTGAACCCACTGCTGTGAGCACTGCTGTTGTAAAATTTACCAAATTGGTTGAGATTTTGCCAAAGAGTTGCACAGAAGGGTTTCCCACTTATGCAATGGAAAGTCAATATGAAGATCACACTTTCCTAAAACAATTAAGATAAGCTATAAAATGAAGCCAACTTCAGTTCACACTATGTTATTGAGCACGGCAGAGTCCAACTACCATCAATATTTCAACTATAACAGAAGAATCCACTACGTGTTATCAATAATGACATCCCTTCTTTTCTCATCTCTCTCCTTTTTGATCATCTCTCCAGCCATTCTTTGGCCCATTTGCGCAGCAACTCAGCTTCTCCAATTCGCATCGTTCTCATATCATTAGTAGGAGCTTCAGCCAAATCCTCATATTTGGCCAAAGTTGATTTGCTTAGTGTCAACCCATATCAAATCATGGTAAGTATCAAATGTGCTACTTCGATCTCAGCAGATAACCAATGATCTGCTATTAATAGACAGCCTTAATGACTAGCCATACAATTTTTCTGACACTTTGCATCTGCTCAATATGTGTATTTTTGAGAATTTATTCTACATTGAGAATAGCGTAATTGTGCAATACCTCCTAACATGTTTTACCCTCTTGTAAAAGAAAGATATTCCTTTCACTGCCGCTTGCAGTGTCATTGCCTACAGTGCTTTCTGCACCTTATAGCACTTAAATTGCATCCTAAGTTGATAAATCTAGGGTGGGGATAACATACTCATAGATCTTAGTACTGCCACAGTTATCTTGTCAACCTTTGGCCTTTATTAACCCATGGTTAAATTTTCTCTTGTACTTCACCCTGATAGAGCCCATACTATATATAACTATTGTCTGGAGCATCATATTATACCCTGTGAGATGTTAGCAAGCTCAGTATGCTTTTTAACAATGAAAGTTAAATTGTGTAAAAACTGTTAGGACTTTGCCAATGCACAAATTTGCTTAACTTCTGGTTCTGAGATAAAATAATGTCTTGTTGGTTTTATAATGACAACTAGCCTAGTTTTGTCTTGATTATTGAGAAATTTGGCTCTACTCTAGTTGTTATTGATAAGACAAGTGACTTTAGCTTAACTTTGGCAATAGATAAAGATATAAGTGACTTCAGCCTCATTTCTGGCGGTTGACGCTTAGACAGATGAGTTCTATTTAACAAGAAGCATATAAACAACAATATATTCTGAGATATAATATCTAAGTCTTTGGTCTTTATTATGAAAATTAAGGAATGTATATAGGAAATAGCATTGGAGGACATGTATTAGGGTAATCATGCAACCAATTGATCTCAGCATGTCTAGACAATGAAAAGAGATAGTGGTTTGATATTGGAAAAGATTCTAGCTGATTTTCACAATGAATAGCGTATTTAGAATTTCCATTTAAATCAACCAGCATGTCAGCTACTAAACCTGACAATTCCTGTTGGGATCATGGGTTGATACCATGGATCCTTTGTTGTTTTTGTTGGGCCAGTGACCCAAAGCTCAAGGGTACTAGATACTTACCTTGGTTGCTTCTCCTGGTAAAGAAGTCTTATTAATCCAGATATCAATTATAGTGTAATAAATTCCAAATTAAGTAAAATTTTCACTTAAATTGTGAAAATAGGAGAAAAAGCGTAATGTTTATTTGCATAATACCAAATATAAATGGGAAAGTGGGGAGGTTTTTTGGGGGAAATCTAAGCCACCCAAGCCTAGATCTAAGAAAGTTAACCAATAGGGGTTTTGAGAAAAGCATAATTACCCTGGTCAATCTTCTTGTGCTTGTCTCATAGCCATATGTTTGAAACCCAATAAAAGATTGAGCTTTTTGACTGGTTTGGGATTGATTTCCATTATGCGACGCATCCAAATTGACCATTTGGATGAGAATCCTGACTATACCCCCCTCTAGATCTTGGTGCAGGGGAGAAAATGGATGGAGAAAGCGGCTATGCGCGCAGTTTATGAATGTGCCCTGAACAACCTCTACAATTGAGTGATCATTGCCCCATCTATGTATAACTTGATAAAAATCTGACTAGTTGGTGCCTAGTTTGTGATCATGACCTCCAGACCAGTGATGGTAGAATATGACGAGGTCACCTGGCTGGAAGGTGTGTAGGGGGTCATTCTTATTATTAAATGGGCAGTTTCTCTACTGGTTGTGGCATAAAAGGTTTTGGCAGCCAAAACCTAAAGTCTTATGATTTTTTTGCAACTCTTCGCATAGAGACTTCAGGTGCTTCAGAAGAAGCTTGTTCAAGCATCGCCTGAACTTTGGAAGGCAGATGGTGATTTCTGCCATACAACTCTAGAAATAATAACATCTTTTTTAATTCAATGGTAACTAATCTGATAGGCCAGAATTGCACTAGGCATATATTAGGGCCAATGAAGGGGGTCAGTAATAGCCATTTTCTAGAGGGTTGCAGTTAGAGTTCCATTTGCCTTCTCTACCATTCCATTGGTTGCAGGATAGTAGGGGGTGGAGAATACCTGTGTGGTTCCCATCAGGCAAGATAAATCTTTTACCAGTGTTGAGTGGAAATTATGTCCGTTATCAGAAAGGATGATGTTAGGGCATCATGCTGGGGGATAATCCTTTATATAGAAAGGTGGCGGTGACCTTTTCCAAAGCAGTGGGGAGCAATATGGGTTTGATCAACTTAGTTAGATGGTCCATGACTAGTAGGAGGATCTGATGTCTATTGGAAGCTCGAGGAAGGGGTCCCACAACATCAATGCTAATAATATGGAATGGTTCATAGGGTGGGACCACTGGATGTTAGGAGCGGGGATTAGGTTGAGCTTGGCTTTTACATACCAGACAGGACTCCAATAAGTCTTAGATAGAAACAAGCATTCCTTCCAATAACATTGAGTTTTAGGACACTGGTAGGTTTTCTGATTTCCCATGGCCTACTTTCCAATGTCCCTCTAATATGACATTAGTTTGAGCCAATGGTCTTAAATAAGTCACCCATTGTTTAAAAAAAGTTTAAACAATTGTCCGTCTTTGTCTTGGAAATTTGCTAATCTTTTTTCAGTTTCTTTTTGGAGGGTTGAGGATTCATCCTTCCATAACTGGGGTTGGTTTAGATGTCATAGAGTCAAACCTCTTCAGGGTTAGTTATAGTTAGGATGGGAAGCTGAGATATGCAATCCACGTTTTGATTGATGGGCTCTGGTTGGTGAATAATGGAAAAGTCGTATTTTTGAAGTTTTAACGCCCACTGGGCTAATATTTCATCAGGGTCCTTCATTTTCTGTAACCAACGCAAGGAAGCATGATCAGTTATGATGGTAAAATGCTTCCCATATAAATAAGGGTGGGATCAATGGCCAGTAGGACCGCCAAGCATTTACATTTTGTAACTCTATAATTACGTTCAGCTTTAGATAAGGTCTTGTTGTAGTAGGCGATGTGATGGTACACTGAGTTCTTTTCATGCTAAGATAGTATGGCTCCAATGGCAATATTGCTAGCATCAGTGAAGAGGAGGAAGAGTTTATAAAAATTTGGATGAATAAAAACTGGAGAGTGGGAAGGAGAGACGCATAGCAGGTTGAAAGCCTGCTGTTGCTCTTCTTTCCATTGAAAAGGCGTTCCTTGCTTCAGTTGATACACCAAAGGCTCGGAGGTGTCTGCAAAATGGGGGATGAATTGGTGATAATAGCCCACCATTCTTAGGAAAACTTGTACATCTCATAGGGATTTAGGGGGGTCATCTTAGCAATAGCGAAGACCTTATCATCCACTGGGGATATTCCGGCTTTACTGATATTATGACCCAAGAAGTACATCTCACACTGAAAGAAAGAGTATTTTGATGGCTTTAGCTTTGTTGACAATTGCTGTAACCTCTGAAAGACTTGCCTGAGGTGATCTAGATGTTCTAGTAAAGGTTATGGAAAAACGTTAATATCATTAAGATAAAGTAGTACGCAGGAGTGTTTTAAATTGCCTAGTAGTCCATACATAGCGCGTTGGAAGTAGCAGGGGCGTTACATAACCCCTGAGACATTTGAGTGGGCAAATAGTATTTCACTGGTACTGAGAGCACATTTTTACCAATCTTCTGGTGTCCAATCTACTTGCCAGTATCCACTGGCAAGATCTATAGCTGAAAATAGTGGGATCCTAACATTAAGCATAAAGGGTCATCTACACGCGGCAGGGGGTAACTATCTTTGCAAGTGATATAGTTGAGACAGCAAAAATCTATAACAACCCAGTGGCCACCATGCTTTTCCAAATTAATAGGAGTGGGGAAGCCCATGGGCTTTTGGAAGGCACAAGTAATCCGGTCTCCAATAGTTGCTGTAACTCTAAGGCCACTTGAGCTTCCTCCACTTTGGATTTTTGATATGGTTGGGATTTAAATGGAGGGTGGTAAGCAGTTTCAATTTGATAAATTACCCTAGAAAATTCCCATAGTCACTTGGTCCTAAGGAAAAATATCGCCATACTCCTCAAGGGGAGCTTTAACATCCTGGAGTTTATTTGGTTAAATTTACCCCAAATCTACTTTTAAACAAAAGCTATGGTGGTAGGGGAATTGAATCTTAAATCCTATAACAAGCTAAAAAATTTACATCAGCAATATTATTAATGGGAAATAGTTTTACATAAGTGATAGGGGCATGCCAAGGGACCTGAAGAGGTTTAGTGGTTGAATTCACTAACAGAAGAGAGTTATATTTACCTTAGGCAGGATCCGAAATCCCCATTCAGGTCCACGCTTCCTTGATGGAAGGTGTCAGGATTTCGCCAAATTATCTTCTTTCTGAAAATTCCACCCCATCAATTCCCACGTATCATTGGAAAGAGTGAGCAATATATCTCAATCTATCAAGGTTGATGATCCATCTCATCCTGATCAACTGATTGAAGATTTAATTGTGCAGAGATTAATTCGCTCTGATAGATTATGAGCCATTAAAAAGCCTATAAATATTCCCTCTTTTCAAAAGAAAAATTAGGTCAAATTATAACCTGTATTTTCATTTAAATTTATCGATTTTTGGAGAATCCACTCAGTGTAACCTCGAGAGAAAACCTGCCCCATTGGAAGTGTAATCCAAAACTCCCAGACTGATGCTCACTACAGGGGTGCTCTGAGTTATGCACCAGTGAACACATCTGTCACATCATGGATTCTCAATTTTTGCTTGAAGAAGCTCAAGACCATGAGCAAGGCCGCATATTACAATGTGTTTGTTTATCTGAAACCCAAATCCCAAGATTACCCTCCACATTGGAACTTAGTGCCAACTTGGAATTTTATGGCCCTAATTTAAGCTTTACTTCAGATTTTTAAATACCACCTGAGGTTTTATGAAATATTATTAACCAACTGCTTGAAGGTGCTTTAATACCTGGAATCTGTGCTACCCAACCTTGATCTAATTTCATACCCTCTATCTTGCGGGAAGTGTTACTATCCTCCCAAATGCCTGGAATTGGCCCCAAGCAATAATTGCACAAGCTCTTTCACCCCACCTTATATCATTTATTACCTATAGTGAGAATGCACCAAAGGGATGCTCAATTTACTAGAAGGACTTCAATCCTTGAATAACTATGCTTCAAATTTTTCAAGTCTGCCTCCAAATCTAGCTGCGATAATCATGAGGCCATTATTAGTAATTGGACCCTTCTTAATGAAATTCATTAACAGCTTATTCAGATCAATATTAGGATATCTGATTTTGTTGATGATCAGTTCAAAAAGCGAGTTCAGGAGATTCAGAGAGAATGGAGAAAGGGTCTTTTCATTCTCTCTGAGCGTAATCAATCAATGGAGGTGGAAGTTAGAACCCGTCTTGTTCAATTGGAGCAGCTGTACTCAAGAACACAGTTCCAGGTCAATGAGGTAGAGAAAAACTCAGTATCTATGGGTCCCCCAGGGGTTGAAGGACCTCGTGGGACACCTGGGGGTGTAGACCATGTGGACCACCTGGTGCTAATGGATCTCAAGGACCTCCTGGGAACGTAGGGCCTCAGGGACCTCTGGGTGCTGATGGGCATTCTGGATCCCTTCAACAAATTGACTCCCTCTTGAGTATGATGGATCACTTGCATGAATAAGTTTATAAATTGACCAAGGAATGTAACTTAACCCCCGATGGGGTACCAAATTGATCCCCTCTTGTCACTTCAGTCTTTATCTGATGAGTTAGTCAATTTGAGTAAATGGGCAAAGGACACTAATATCCTGCTCCACGCGTTTGAATCTAAAGATGAGATGCTCCAAGCAAAGATTGAGATGCAAGAACTCAAGTATAATGCCCAACAGGAACAGATTTTTGAGCTATCTCGCAGATTAGATGAGAAATTAGGGCTTTTTGAGATGAACTGTCAGATGAGTGGAATTTGTATCAAAGCTGCTAGTCCTTATCCTTATTTTTTCGCAAGCGTCAGACTCCAATTCATATACTTTCACTCAATTTGAGCAACCCGGAGTACATGTTTTGACCTCTAATGCTTCCATGAGTTTCAAACTGTTATTCAGTGATAAGTAATCACCGGGAGAAGGCAGCATTATTTCCATCCTATATCTTTACGAAAAGGCACTAAAAGAAGCTATGGATCACCAGAAGATGAATTATGTGCCAAACTGCCTTACTCGTTTGGCTCAGGATATCATGGTACCCCACTTGATGACTTGATCTACCTGGTCTCAGGTGAAGGAAGCACTTATCAAAGAATTTGGAATTAAGAAAACTCTGTCCTCTAAAAAACAGGCTTTTATGGGTATACAGCCCCACCGAAATGAATCTATCAAAGATTTTGCTCACTGGTTCTATTGGGAAGCTCAGACTCTAGTGGCTTGTGGTTGGCTAAATTTGGATGATGCAATTGCGGCAGTTATGTCTGCTTTTTCTTCTATAACGCAAATGCAAGTTTATTTAATCAGTGTAAAAATAATTTCTGAAGTATTTTGGACATTAAGGAGGCTTTATTGGAATTGCCTCCTTAATTCTCCAAAAAACCCCAAGTTTATGAGTCTCCAAGACCTAGTCGCCCCAAAGTCTATGCTATGCCTGAGAGTACAAGGGCAATCCAGTGTTACTACTGTCATCTCTATTTTCATACTAAGTATCATTATTACAAGAAGGAAGCCAATGAGAAGAAGAAAGGAGATAAGCACAACAAGATTTTACCACCTCAATAGTGAGATGAGTGTGCAGCAATAAATCAGAGCCCGATTGAGTATAATAAAGATAAATATTCTTCTTATTACTTACCCTACTTGTTGGCTTTATCCTCTAAGTTTGGGAGCACCATTACCTGTATTGACTTCCAAGTGAATCAAATCAATGACAAGGCTATCATTGAGATGTGATCTCCAGTGAATGTTGTCTCATCAAAATTCATCAAGCATATCAAATTAACTCCTGATATTTCCCACTTTGAAGAATATGGCAATGCACATCGATGAATACCCCCTCAGGTTGGGACCATCTAGTACTAAAAAAAGAATATGGCAACGCTGGACCTCAGAGTACTCAGTCAATTGGAGCTTTTTCGTCCCTTCCCCTTAAAATTGGGAAATTAACTTTTACAATCCCTGCCATTGTACTTGATAACTTGAGTTATGACCTACTTTTGGGAACTCACTTTTTATGAGAATTCAATGTATTAATCAATTACCCCAACTTGTCATTGTCTCTCTTAGGGGTATAGAGTTCCCTTACTTTTATCTAATCATGCTTCTACCCAACATTAGTTTTGTTTGCTAAAAGATAATAAAAGGTCTTATTCTCATCAATATCAAATTGGAGATTCTCATGTAAAATTACCCCTGCATCGGCTAATATTGAGGAGGGGATGCCTATTTTTCTCCCCAAAAATTAGTAATTCCGCCAAAATCACAGGTAATTGTTAACACTTCTTTGCATTTTTCGATTCCCAAAGGACATTTATTTTAAATTAAAGGCATATTCAACCCATCCGCTAAAGAACTCTTACCTTTTCCTGGAGTATTGGATTATGCTTATTCAGGATCATTATCTGTTTTACTGGAGAATCTTACCAATGTGCCAAAACTGGTAGATTGAGAGCATTCAATTGCTTATGTCAAGTTACTTCCCTTATCTTAGATTTATGATGTTAAACCTTTTGGAAGTCTACAAGATTTTGGGTTGGAAAGTGATCAGGAAAACCTTACTGTGGGTTTTGCTATTGGAAAACACCTCTCTAAGGAACAGGAGAAACAAGTGCTTTAATAGTTAGATGAATATTTCGACATTTTTGCTAATCATACTTATGATTTTGGGAAGATGAAAGGAGTAATGCACTCTGTTGAAACTGTAGGGAGAGTTTCTATAACTCTCCTGTTCCCAGTGTGGCAGTGTATGGTGCACCAGGCCAACGCCAGGGAACTAGCCGTTAGTGCCAGAGTGATTAGAGCCCCGCAGAGGGTGCTGGAGCCATAACCGCTTAGGCATAAAATTGCGTATTTTATAAGAAAACCCCCCATAATAATGACTTGGTGCACATATTGATAGGGGATAAGCGACCCAGGTTGGAGGGAACCTGGGAGAACAAACGGTGCACATGGGGAAAGCTGCAAGGTCCTTGCAATGGCAAGGGTAACGGAACGTGAGACCTCCTCAAAGAGGTTCATGCACAGGAGTGTTTGAAACTTCAGATAAAATTTAAACTAGCGTAAAACGGGGAAAAGTTTATTGGGGAAGTCAACCAACAAGGACTGTTGGTCAAGGAAAACGTTTTTAAGTTCAAATGGGGGAATAGGGTTCATGCTGCATTGGGCTCAAGCACCAACTCACCAATGGGGAGATACTGCCATCTGAATTGATGGAATAGGCTGAAACTGACTTCACTCGAGTGATCAATTGAATTTATATTTGACCTGAGCGCGTTATTTCAAAAATAGAACAGGTTTAGAAAACCTGGTCCTCAACTAACCAAATCAAAATGTCTGCGTTCATTTGGTAAATTGTTTGTTTTAACACCTAGCTCAACGTCGAGGGCTGGGCACCCAGCACCCCACTAGGATCAACCTGAGAATATTTTGTCCTTACCCAGCGCTGGTCTAGAGTGTGCTTCAGGTCTGGGAGGCCCTGTAGCTTCACTTTTTGGGCCTCCAGGCGCCCAGCCTTATCTTTGGGGTTGGTCCCCACTATCATGTCATGTTCACATGACATTACCCTCTCCTCCTGATGGGACTCAACCCCCCTCCAGGGGCTTGCGCCAGGGAAAAGTTTTTGTGGGCAGGGGCCAACTTCATGGCAGTGACAGTCAGTTGGGATTGGGATCCAGAAGCCTGGGGAAACTGCTGGTGGAAGGCGTCAATTAGCTCTTGGGCATGCACACAGTTGCAGCTGGAACCAAACTGTTTTTAGCAGCATCAAAGCCCTTTCAGGATACCAGGTATTCGAGTCTTCTTTTAACGCAGTGTGAGGCAACTATTTCTTCCACCTCCCATTCTGGCGCCCCATCCACGAAATAGGCCTCAGGAGTCTCTGGTGGGGGACCCTCAAACAACGTCAGTTTGCTCTCATGAAACACAGAAAAGATCTGGAATGAGGGGGAGATCTAGCTGGTTGAGGCATGGCCCACCTTTCTAACAATGCGGTAGGGCCCAATCCTCTTTGGTCCCAGCTTCTTGCATGGCTTTTTGATTGGGATATTACGAGCATCAAACATCACGAAATCCCCTTCCTTGTATGCGGGACCCACTCTGCGCTTCCCATCAGCGTTCTCCTTGTATACCTGCATAGCCGCCTTCAAGCTTGTGGAAACCCCCTGGTGGACCTTCTTGATGGTCTTAGCAAAGTCCAGCACCACTTCCACTTTGGAACCCAGCCGGGCTCCATGTTAAAAGCATGGTTAAAGCCATGGCTGGCAGAAAATAGGGAACAGCTGATCAAAGAGTGCAAGGTATTGTTAAAGCTAAACTGGGCCATGGGAAGGTGAGAAGCCCAATCTGTATGATCTGCAGTAGTAACACCGCAGAAACTGTTCCAAGCACTGGTTAACTCGTTCAGTCTGCCCATCTGATTGGGGGTGATAGGCTGTTGAACGGCAAGGGCGAATCTAAAGAGTCTTACATAACTCTTCCCAAAAAACGGAGGTAAACTGAGGGCCCCAGTTGCTGATAATTATCTGGGAGACCCCATGGAGCGCAAACACATGTGTGACGAAAAGACTAGCCATCTCAGCTGCATATATGGTGGTTCTGCAAGGAATAAAGTGGGCAAACTTTGTGAACCGGTCCACCACTACCATGATGGCATCATAACCATCAGAAACAGGTAATTCCACAATAAATTTACTCAGATGGAAGTCCAGGGCCCATCAGTTTTTTGGACTGGTACCAACAACCCAGCTAAAGGTTGACGATTAGGTTTCATCTGGTTGCATACCAGGCACTCCTTGCAATAATGGCCCACCTGAGCTGGCAAGCCCTTCCAGTTGTATGTGTGATGTATCAACTCCAAGGTCTTTGTTTTCCCCGGATGACCAATGGTGATTCCATCATGATGGTCCCAAATTTTTTCAGGCGTAGTGGTCCATCAGGTACCCAAAGGCGTCCCTGGAACCACACCATCTCATCCTTTACATGATAGTCCCTGGATAGATCCTCTTGATTTGAAGCACTTTTAGCAAGTACCATGGCATATTCGCCTGACAGAGGCTGAGAGAGGACGACCTTTCTGAACATACTATATTCCTCCGCGTTATCCAGAGGTGCAAGCGCTGGCCCGTTAGCCAGGGGAGAGGGAAGCAGTGACAGAATTTTACTTGGAGGGATCATAACCTGGGTGTTGTGCACATCTACCTCCTTAGGGTCAGGGGCTAAAGCAGGGTTGCAGCTCAAAGCATCCGCCAACCCATTATCTTGCCCTTAGTGAACTCATATGTGAATGCAAATTGGGTGAGGGTCTCATGCCAACGGGTCTGCCATGGGGTTAGGACATGAGGGGCGCGGTAGTACATCAAGGCCCAGTGGTCTGTACTTATGCGGAATGGTTGGGAAGAGCCATGAAAGTGGTCACACTCATACGTCAGAACCTCCACCACTGCTAGTAACTCCTTATCATAAATGGCGTAATTCAACTCATGCAGAGACATCTTCCTAAAAAATATCCCATAGGATGCTCTATCCCATCTTCACCTACTTGTAACAAGGCGGCCGCTATGGCGAAGTTGGAGGCATCAGTAGACACAATGAACTCCTTTGAAGGGTTGACATGGCGAAGAACTGTCGTGAACAACAGGGTGCACTTCACTGCTTGGAAAGCCTCCTCCAAAGTGGGAGACCACTGAAGCACCTTGGCACCGCTAGCCTTATATAGGGGAGCCGCCACCTCAGACAGATTGGGAGTGAACTTCTTGAGGAACGTGCACATCCCCAAAAAGCTCCTTGATTACTTAACTGAGGTGGGAGTAGGCCACTTGAAAATCGCCTTCTCCTTGTCTGGAGTTATCATGTGTCCTTGGTTGAACACGACGTTGCCCAGAAATGTGCCCTGGGACTTAACAAACTCGCGCTTTGATATCTTCAACATAAGGCTGGCTGCCTTTAACCACTCCACCACTTGCCAAAGGTGAACTTCATGGGACTCCTGATCAGGGGAAAAAACCAGGATATCATCCATGTAGGCGACCGCGCATACCCTTAACAGGTCCCTCAACGCTGCATCAATGCGGCGTTGAAAGATAGCAGGGCATTCTTAAGCCCAAAGGGCATAACCCGGAACTGGAAAATTCCTTTTTTGGTGTGGAATGCGGTCAACCACTCTTGTCCCTTTTTAATCTGGATCTGATTGAACGCGTTGAGGCAATCCAGCTTGGAGAAAACCTTCGCCTTCTCCACATAGCGTGCAATCTGGGAATCCAAAGGGATGGGATGGAGGTCTGGTATAGTAACGTTGTTAAGGTTACCATAGTCTACGCAGGGGCATAAGATACCATCAGACTTCTCCTTGAAGAGTAAAGGAGAGCATACAGGGGAGGTACGCTGAAAAATTGCACCTTTTGCCAACTGTTCCTTCACCCACACATCCAAGGCCTCTTCCTCCCGGACAGTTAATGGGTAAATGGGGGAAGATATGCGCACCAGATCCACCGTGAGCTTAGCCACAATTGAACTCAGAGTTCTCAGAGAGCGCGTTGGTGGATGCTGCA